>JAJMDJ010000221.1:0-80098 GCA_030573495.1 Hanseniaspora nectarophila
GCAGCACCTAAATCAGTGACCAAAGATCTGTCATGACCATTGATTAAAGCAGCACACTTACCAGTACCGATTTCCTTGTTGACAAGGTATAAGGACTTGACACCAGCCTTTTCGTTTTCTTGCAATAGTTGTTGAGAGAACTTATCATCACCAACACAACCGAAGTAAGCAACCTTGTTAGGACCTAATTCAAAGGCAGCACCTCTAGCGGTGTTTTGGGCAGCACCACCAGCAACAAAGATGGTATCCTTCTTTTCAACTAATTCATCAAAGATCTTCATTCTTGGATCAGTCTTGGCATCATCAATCAAAATAGCATCATTTGATTTCAAATCGTACTTGGCTAAGTATTCTGGTTCAATGTTGGCTTGAACATCTAGTAATGGGTTACCTAAACAGACTAATGGATAAGACATTTTGTATGGAATATAAGTGTATCTACGAACAAAGAGTTTGTAAAGTGTATTTATCTTTGGTGGCATAAAAAAAAAAAAAACTGTTTAAGATAATAAACAAAGTGAAAGTGTGGATATATTTCCTGATGGGTATTTTTTCCTTTTCCAAAAAAAAAAAAAAAAAGAAATGCTAAAATTTTTTACACACAGTTTTTATTTTAAAAATAATCACATGGGTCTGTTCATGTTATATACTGTTAGTACATTGAAAGATAGATTTGTAGAGCAATTGATGCACTGGTTATATCAACAAAGGATATCTTAGTTTTGTATTATTCTTTGAAAAAATAAAATAAAATCAATATGTCTTCGTATATAAAAATAAAAAAATAGTTGAAGGATAACAGAAATTGTTGAACAAAGTTTAATACAATCCTTTTTATAGTAGCTATACATCAACAAATGTTTATATTTAAATAAAAGAACCCCCAGTCTCTACTTATCCTATATATATACTAATGATGTGGACTTGGTAATTGAAATATATCTTTACAGTGTCGGAGATAACAATATAAGCTTCTTGTCTGATTTTTTTTTTACGTAACAGATAAAAAAAATATCAACAAAAACACCAAATAGCCCTTCAGAAGATTATCACACAGACATTTGCAACAAGGCAAACCAAACAAATAACACCATACCAAATACTTATAAATGAAATTTGTCACAGAAACCGGGTTTACTGACCCTTTATTGAAATACTCCCTATTTCCAGAGAGCAAAAACCTATACTTGAGAAACTTACACGAAATTATTCTTTCCTTTGTAGGCTATTGTGTGATTTATGAGTACTTATCAACACCTTTGCTTGACATGGTCATGCCTTTGTTTTTTGTAGGCAAGAAGAGAGCAAGACAACTAGAACAATGGAATGACCTAAAGACATCCAAAGATAGCAAGAAAAAGAAGTCATTCTTGAACTACAAGATCCATGTTGTCACAATGATCCAGTGTTTGATCTCCATTGCCCTGGTCCTACCTACTTTGAACTTAGACTTTGGGTTGAATGTCATCTACTTCCAAGACGACTTTATGACCATGGTTAGTGCTGTTACCTCTGGGTACTTCTTATGGGACTTGTATGTGTGTGTGAAGTGGTATGAGCTTTTCCATATGGAATTTTTGATCCATGCTTGTTCTTCATTATTTGTATTCACCAGTGCCATACACCCAAACTACCAAAATTATGTCTCCAAGTTTTTATTATTTGAACTATCCTCTCCATTTGTCAATGTCAATTGGTTGTTTTCAACCTTGATGAAGGAATTCGATGTTCAAATCCCTATGATCCTAAATGCTGTCAATGGTATTTTGCTAATGGTTGTCTTCTTCCTAGTTAGAATTTGATGGGGATGGACATGTGTTACTATTTTGACCTACAATACCTTTGCCAAGAAATGGTATGTTGATCCAAACTTCCCAACAGCTGTTATGTTGATCACATTCATTATAAACATGGCTTTGAATGTATTGAATTGTGTTTGGTTGAGCAAAATGGTCAAGATTGCCAAGAAGATGGCTGGTGCCGGTGCTGCCAAAAAGGATTAACTTCTGATTTATGTAATCTTAAAACATGTATATGATAGTATATAGATTTTTATTGAAATATTTTAGCAAAAGAATTTTAACCAAAGATGATTAAATCAAAGTCGGTGTTAATCTTTCCTATTCGGGTAATAAATCAATCACACACCCCCCAAATAATCGGATATAACACATATTCTTCATTGGCACAAAATTCCATTTGGATATGTCTACATTTTCTTTTTGGCTCATAAAAAAATAGGCACTCTTATCATATTTATTAATTTGATTCAATCAAAAAGGGAAGGATATAGACGGAATAAGGAGTTAATGCAACAAAAATAAAAAAATATGATATAATTAATAGGACACTTGCGTTGAATTAGACAGTTAACCATTAATATCTCATATATCTTCACATATTTAAAACGTGTTTAATATTTTTTTTCAAACTCCTTATTTCCCTATTTTTTATTATTATTTTTTTTTTTGTATTTAAACACTCAAAATTGTTTACACACACCAAAACATTTAATAAAATACCATCCCCTCCATATGTCTTTTATTAACAATCTGCCTATTGGTGACTCTTTAGACTTTTCTACCTTTCCATTCAAAAAAGCAATCATTGGTATCACATGTGCCAACTTCTTATTTGAAAGATACGTTGCTTACAGACAATACAAATTACTAAAATCTGATACCAGAAAGATCCCTGTTGCTTTCAAGGGTAAAGTTGATGAAAAGAAGTTTGCTGAATCCGATGCTTATGGTTTAGCCAAGAGTAAATTTGAAATGGTAACCTCCGCTATAAGTTTGGCTACAAGTTTGGCCACCTTGTCCATGAATGCAACATTCTGGAACTACGCTGTGTCAATTGGAAACAACATCTTCAGCTTTGCCTTGAGAAGACCATTTGAAATGTCCTTGATTGCCAACAACATTGCATTTTTTGTTTTAACCAATGCTATATCCACTGTTTTGACTTTACCAATTTCATACTACCAACACTTTGTTTTAGAAGAAAAGTTTGGCTTCAATAAGATGACCAAATCCTTGTTTTTAGTTGATACCGTCAAGTCTTTGTTTTTGCTAAATACTTTAGGTTCTGTTGCCTTATATGTTTTGGGATTAGTTCTAAAGAAGTGTACTGAAAACTTTGTCTTCTACATCTGGACCTTCATCTTTGGTTTACAAATCACTCTATTCTTATTAAATGACCTAGTTATCCAACCTATGTTCTACACCTTCACTCCATTGGACAACAAGGAATTGGAAGACAAGATCAATGCATTAGCCCAACAATGTGGATTCCCATTATCTGAAATTTATATGGTTGATGGATCAAAGAGATCTTCTCATTCCAACGCCTACTTCTCCGGTTTACCATTCATGAAGAAGAAAATTGTTATTTTTGATACTTTAATCAAGGACTCTTCTATTGACGAAGTTGTTGCTGTTTTGGGTCATGAAATTGGTCATTGGAAGATGAACCACATCACCCAAATGTTGATTATTGGTCAAGTGCACTTGGCTATTTTCTTCAAATTATTTGATGTTGTCTTCAAAAACGCCAAGATGTTCAGTGACTTCAACTTTATTATTGATCCTTCTTCTCCATTACCAACTGCTAGTTTACCTGGCTCCCAATACGCTATTGTTAATGATTTCCCATTCTTAGTTGGTATTTTGTTGTTCTCTCAATTGATCCAACCTACTGATGTTTTAATGAACTTTGTTATGAATTTATTCTCCAGACACAATGAATACGAAGCTGACAACTATGCTGTTAAGTTAGGAAAAGGTGAAAACTTAAAGAATGCCTTAATCCAATTGCAAATCACCAACTTGAGTACTATCTCCGTTGATAAGTTGTTCTCAATGTACCACTACTCCCACCCAGTTGTATGTGAAAGATTAGAGGCTATCGATGAATACACTGCCAAGGCTTCCAAGAAGACTGCCTAAGTTACCCATTTTGATTTATATATCTATCTATAATGAAACTTATGAGTTAATGATAATTCCTTGTTTTTATTGATAAGTGGTCACGTTATCCGTGTGATTTGTATATATAAAATTTTAACTAGCAAAAAAAAAAAAAAGTAGACGGTGGCAAATTTCCTCTGGGGGGCGAAAATTTGATAATAACACAATTAAACAAAAAAAAAGAAGAGTTAATCACGTAAAAGAAAGAAAGATTATAAACCAAAAAAACAAATACTACACTACTTATAAGCAAATGGCTGAAGTAGAGAATAGAGTGCCTGCACGTGAACCAATGGATGTTGAAAATGATATCTCAATTGAAACCCAACAAGAACCTGAAATCAAACTGCAAGATGAGTTTGTTGACAACTTGTTTTCCTTGTGTAAACAACTAGTTGCATCTTCAGGCTCCATCGACGTATACAAAGTTTTGTTGCAAGTAGGAGAACTAAGAGCCAACTTGACAACTGAAAACTTGACAGTATTTTTGAATATCCTATGTCCTAATGAATTCCCAAATAAACAATCTCTTTTGAAATATGTTACCAAGAAGAAGGCTATTGTGGACAACGAAGAGTACTTCAGAAACCAACTTCCAATTGAGTTCTACTACTTGAGTTCCAGTGGAAATGAAATCTTGATTAAACAAGAAATTTTACTATTTGTTGGGTTATTGATTCAATTGTTTTTACTAGACTCCAATTTGATAACAGAATTAAACGACTTCAACAAAAACGAAATAATAGAACAGCTATTCAAAAAAAACTCCACTGCTTCTTTGTCCGATTGCGACTTATTAACAGCCAAAATCTGGTTTTATGTTCAATTAGCTGATGAAAAGTTAAACAACAAAGGTGACTATACAATCATTGAACACTTACTTGACCACTTGAAGTTTGCAGTATTAAAGCACCAACCTGAGACTCAAGTATCCATTATTTGTGGTGTCTTAAGAGCATATTTGTTAAGAGGTGATATTCTTTCTGCAAGTGAGTTTGTATCCAAAGTTGAGTATCCAGAAAACTTCAACATATCCACTTCCTTGGAAGCCAGATACTTATTCTACATGGCCAAGATCTTTGCTATTCAACTTGATTACGAAACAGCTAACGAATACATTGTATCTGCCATCAGAAAGGCTCCTTTGAACGACGAAGGCTCAAAGGGGTTCTTACAAATAGCATACAAATTGAAGTGTGTTGTTGACCTATTGTTAGGTAACATTCCAGAGTTGTCATTTTTCAAAAACAAGATCATTGAGGGTGAGGTTATCAAGCCTTACTTTTTGTTAACAAAGTCCGTGAAATTAGGTGATATCAACAACTTCACCAATATTATCAATAAATACAAGAGCACCTTCCACAAGGATGATTTGCACATGTTGTCCACAAGATTAAGATCCAATGTGTTGAGAGCGGGAATGAAGAACATCTCCAAGACATATAGCAAGATCCATCTAAGAGATATCTGCCACAAATTGAAGCTTGATTCCGAACAAACAACTGAATATATTGTTGCCAAGTGCATCAAGGAAAACGTCATAGATGCCAAGATCGACTATGAAACCAGTGTGGTAGAGACATTCAAGGAAAGTGTTCTGTATGAAACAAGAGAACCACAGGATATACTTGACCAAAGAATCTACTTTGCAAACCAAATAAAGAACGATTGCTTGAAGTCCTTGAATTATCCGAAGAAGGAGAAAAAAACACCGGCTGCTGAAGAAGACGAAGAGGATATCTTTGCCATGAACCCAGAGACATTGTCTTCTTTGCTGAATGACTTCTACGAGGATGAGTTTGATGAAGACTTTTAGATTATGTGATATATATTTGTTCTATTTTGATATAGTTGCACGTGCAGAGATTATTAATTTTTTTTCAATTTTTTTTTCAAGATTTCGACGGTTTTACCCTTTTTAGTCAGCAAAAAACGGAAAGAAGGAAGCTCATTGTCGACGAATTCATTACATTTTTTTTACCTTTATTTTATGGGTTTTTGTTAAAACAAAGATACTCATAGGAATAAAGACCTTAAACATACAATAAGTCATTTCAGGCAACAACCTAAAGAAAAGAACAAAACATTTTTTTATTAAACACAAAAAACTAGAACAATATATCAGCACGATTTCAGTATGCGCACATCAAGATTGAACTTCGATGATATTACCATCGAAAATGCGCCCATTGTGTATCCGACTTTAGAGGAGATGACGTCGCCCAATGACATAAACCAGTTCATCAACAATCCAAAGGTATACCAACTGGGTATGGAGTACGGGATGATCAAGATTGTGACACCAGAGGGGTTTAGACAAGCCATTGTGAACAATCTGGATGATAAAGAATTTGATCCGAATTTCAAGATTAAAATCAGAGAACAAGTGTTGAATGAGCTGGAGTTGAGTAACAGAGCTGATAAGCTCTTTGAAAAGCAAATGGAGGCGTTTGATAAGATCTCTGGGGTTGAACACAAGAATGCTGGGAAAGTTACTGTCGATGATGAAGGCAATGAGATGTCTTTGTATGACTTGTATGTAAGGATCATGACCACTTACAACAGCGATGCTGTTGATGCATCTGGGAGATACATATCCAAGCCAACAAAGCCATGTAAAAGAGCCTTGAAAGAGACAAGCATCGATGACAATCAAAGCACACAGAAGAAAAGACGTAGTTCAAGAATAAAAAATACAATCAATTACAATGTGATGCAGGACCAAGAGGGCAAAGCTACTGGTGAAAAGGCTGAAGAATACAAAGAGGACTGGAAGGTGCCTGATCCAAAACACTGCAGGTTCCTGCAAATGCCATTGAACAAGGGAAACAACCATCCATCCACACATTCCTTGAAATTTTGGAAAAGCTTGGGCCAAAACTATGTCCAAGTTTACCTGTTTTATCAACAGTACCTTGAAAGATATATCAATGCATTGCACAAATACGAAGGCACAAAGCCATGGTCAATTAGTGATAATTTTAAGTCTAACGGGATAAGTATTCTGCACCATATAACAGAAGAACCCGTCAAGGAAGAAGAAGTTGAAGAAGGCGACGAAGTTGATGCAAACATTTGTAAGATATGCCAAAAAGACAAAAAGCTATACCAATGTGAGTTTTGCCTAGAGACATATCACAGAAACTGTATTCCTTTTGTATCAGGAAAAGATGGGAAATTGTGTGACAACTGTTTCCTAGGGAATTTTGAATATGGTTTCCAAGAACAGGAAAAGAAGGTTTCGATTGATGAGTTCAAGAAGATGAGCCATGCCAATGACGTAACCAAATTTGATGAACAGAAAGATCTTCTGAATTACGAAAGACAGTTTTGGAATATTGTCTACGGAGATGAAAGGATCAAGAGTTACTATGGAGCTGATGTCCACAATGACATCAAAAACTACATCTCTGGGTTTGAAAACCAGCCTTCTTCCGAAATCCAAAATAACTTTTTGAATTTGATGAACCTGCCCAATGACAAACATACTTTGTTGCCTCTGCTCACCAGCATAACAGGGATTTCCTTACCTTGGTGCTACTTTGGATCCAAGTTTTCTGTTTTTGGTATCCATCTAGAAGATCACTTCACATACTCGGTGAACTATCAATTTGCCGGAAACCCCAAGATTTGGTATTGTATTAAGATAGCTGATTCAGACAAGTTCCATCAATACATCAAGCAAAGATATCCTGATTTTATCAAAAGACAAAAAGACATATTGCATCAATTGACAGCAACCATATCCCCATATGATGTTGATCTGCATGCAAAAATGGGGATCACATTCTTCAAGGCCTGTCAAAGACCATATGAGTATATCATTACTTTTCCAAAGTGCTGGCATTTTGGGTTCAATCTAGGCTTTAACCACAATGAAGCTGTTAATTTCATACTACCGAATTGGATCCCTTACGCCATTGAAGCAGACAAAGTGTACAGAAGAGATGGAAGAAAGAATGTGTTTGACATTTACAAGCTGATACAGAAGAATGTGGTTATAAACAAGGATCTTTCATATGTGGACAAGTTATTTGAACATGTTGAAAAAGTAATAGAAAACATCAAAATGGGTATGGAAATTTTAATGAAGGAAAAGCTGATTGATGAGTACAAACCAAAAAGGCTGGATTTGACCATGTACAAAGACTCATACTTGTTGAACGAAATCAGCTGTGATAAATGTAAGAAGATATGTTCATTTGCGATGGTGTTGGTATACAATGACTTTGGTTTGTATGACAACAGAAGATTTTTGAATTTGAACCAGATATTGATGTTTAGCAAAAAGATCAATGGGATGAATGAAGGCCATGATTATGAGAACTTGGATAATTTTATTTCAAATGACAATGAAAATAAGCTTAAAGGCTTGCATTTGTACTGTGTTGACTGCTACATACACAATCATGTAGATTTTAAGAAGTACCTAACTACTGAGTTTGTTTACATGGAAGATGACATGAATAGAGATGTTGTGTTTAAGAAAGACGAGCAGTATGGTTTCCCAATAGGTATGTGAGTTTATATATATATATATGGTATAAAATTGTATTATTAATTAAAGCAAAAGTCACGTGTGATCATATAAACACACTAATATTTTTTTCCTCATGTGTGAAGAGACAATTAACACATGAAATTATCACGAAAAAAAACAAAAAAAAATCAAGTAATCAACAATAAAGAAAACGCCATTTAAAAAACTTGAAAAAATAATACGAAAGACCTACATAACACTGCAATGGCTTTATTTACTTCTGATTTTATCATCAAGTGTAGAGCAGCTACATACATCTTCTTATCCATTCTATGTTTTACAAACATATCAGCCTTGACAACAAACAATTCATTAGTGACTTTTTCCATAGCGATGAGACTACCCCAAGTGGTTATCAATGAGTCCTCCATCATTGTTGGTATACTATCTGTATTTTTGTTTGACATAGGACTATTAGATGTTCTTTGTTTGATGCACTACGGCAAAATCAAGGCCCACTTCTACAAGGACCTTGTCTTCATCAGATTGACCTCAGCCTTTGTGATCACATTTATTTCATACTTCAACAAGTTGAATGTCAAGTGGCACAACAACTTTGTGTTTTTGTTTGGATTCATTGAAATATGGTTCAATTTCATTATCTACAACTGCATAAAAGAAGAGTTGAATGATTCAAACATCGAAACAAAGAGAAAGTATGAGGATAAAGTCCTCAATGAGGAAATCGACGAAGAACATAAATAAAATCTATATATAGGTGATATAATCCCATAATTCGGATATGTTTTCAAACATCACAGACTTTGTGGTCAACAGCTCAAGAGTATACAAGTTAGGTGTTTCCAGCTTCAATTTGAATTTGTACTGTTTGTTTTTTGGCTTGGAAGATACTTCAAACACACTTTCACACAATTCCGTTAGGGCCGAATATGAATTCAATTCCATTTTCAACTTTTTCAAGTTCTCATTGTCCAAAGCACTGCTTTGCCATTGTTGGTTTTGCTTGATTCTCTCAGTTTCAACGGCTACAAGATCCAAAGATTCATGTTCGGATATGCTATCAGTAACCAGCTTGACTATATGTTCATGGTTGATTTTCATTAGCAAGTTGTGTATGATGTTTGCGTAGTTCTCACCTTTTGGAATGGCACTTCTCTTCTTGCTGTAGTAAATAGGCGGGTTGGAAACATTATTGAAACATCTCAGTTTATTCAAAAACAACAAGTTCTTCTTGATGAATTCAAGGATATTGTTTGGTACATTAGAATTTTCACCGTCATCTTGCATCAATGCAGGCAATTCAGATTTCATCAGGTTTTTGAATTGTAGAGTGATTTTTGATTTACCCTTTGGTGATATTTCAATAGTGTTTTCATCCTTCAAATCGAAGCTCTTGTTTAAGAGATTTGCATTTTTGCATTCAAGCTTCAAGGTCTTGAAAATAAGTTCTTGGAATTGCAGTTCGTTCAATCTTTCTAATTGTGCCTTCAACTCATTTGGTTTAATAGCTGTTGAGACAATACTCAAAACATCCTTTGATAAAGTGGATTTTCTGGTATTCTCACCATCTGATGTCTCAACACTCAAGTATTTGAACACAATGGCATCATCCAAATCACCATCTTCACTGTTCACAGGAATGATTCTATGTGAAGCGATGTTTGGTATTACTTGGACTTCAAAGCCATCGACTTTTTGATTGGTGATGCTAAGACTAGCAAACTGATTTGAGTTGACACCGTACTTGACACCTAAGGTGTTATTGTTGTAGTTTTTGATCAATGTTCCCTTTTCAAAAAGCTTACTTTCAGCAATGATGGACCAGTACTTGTTTTCTATCAGCATTTGTTCATTCAACTTGTTGAAGTTGTATTCGTTGTATTCATTTATGTTGTTCAAAGTCTTAAGTTTCCAAGCCATCTTGACCAAGTAATTTTTCACTAAATCACTATTTAAGTTTTGTTTTATGGATACTTTGTCACTATTCACACTCCCCATGGGTAAGTGTTGTTTCAAAAACGGGGACATGGTCATTGAACCTTGTTTGGGTTTAGGTCCAGATAATAACAACGATATGAGCTCTAAAAGCAAAGAAGATTCATTGATGGCACTGCCAATTGCATTGAAAGACTCCTTCTTCAAAGCCTCAAATTGTTCAATAGTCAATTTTTCATAACTGTTTGTGGTTTCAATGTTTTCTTCCATATCAATGTCGGCATCCTCCTCTTCTACAGGTTCTTCATCAGAAACGTGCAGGCTATCGACAGTCAGGTTCTTGAATGATACATTTCTCTCCTTCAAAACTAAAGATATAAACTCCTCCATTTTCAATGAGGATAGATCAACTTCAGTGTTGTTTTTATGTTGGTTAATGATACTGTCAGTGTCATCCTTCAAGTTGTCTATAACATTGTCTTGTAGGATATTGATCAAATCCGGATCAATACTGAATGTATCACGTTGTATTAGAGGTAACTCAGGAGCACTCTTTGAAACTGATTTTCTAACAGACTTTCTTCTAGGAGGCATGTGGGCTCTTTTGGTGATGTTGTTTGTTTTGGTGTTTTGTATTTTGAAAAAAAAAAAAAAATGAAAATGAAAAATTACTTCGTGATGTTTTATTTGTAGAAGGGTGTATGGATTTCGGATATAGGCAACATTTATGGTTGCCCAAAACAAATCATTATTGCATCTTTGCAAAACACAATGCAGAAAGGTAGAATAATACAGAAGATTATTAAAAACTAGAATATGAACTATACAATTTATTAACTAAAATACTAAAGGTTGGTGAATCAATATTTCAACGGAATTATCGATTGGTAATGGTAAAATAATTTTCATGATTTACGCTATTATCTCTGTAAACGGTGCAAAATATTTTATGATTAAATTTACACCGAATTCAAAAAAAAAAAAAAATCAATATTATCTCTCTTAGTCATGACTTCTAATAAAAAGTACACATTGCAAAGAACACCATAATAAACAAACATAAATAAAAATGAGTTACAGTGTTGGTATTCTAGGTTGTGGTGTGATGGGACAAAGTTTCTTGTCTGCCGTACAAAAGCACCGTGTATTGGGGACTGCCGAAGATAAGGCCAAGTTACCTACAAAGTTCTACACAACCAATCACAGTGAATCCTCCATTGACAATTTGAAGAAGGTCTTGGAAGAAAACGTCAAGAAAATCAGTGAAGAATCATTAGATAACTACGGATTTGATGACCACGAGTGTTACACTGGAAAAGACAACTTGACTTTGATTGAAAAGTCTGATGTGATTTTGATTTCCATCAAGCCATATCAAATGGAACAAGTGTTGACCCAAGTCAAGGAGTCTGGCTTAGAGTTGAAGAACAAGGTATTTATTTCTCTTGTTGCTGGATGGACCACTGCCTCCATGAGAGAAATCTTGGGGGATGATGAAATGATCATCACAAGATTGATGACCAATACCCCAGCCAAGTTTGGTGAGGGTGCTGTTGTTGTTTCCCATACAGGAAAAGAAGAGTACTTGCAAAAGTGGAAGGCCAACATGAACTTCATGATTGAACAACTAGGTGTAATGTGTGAGTTGCCTGAATCCAAGATGGATGCTGCCACAGCTCTAGTTGGATCTGGACCAGCCTTTGTATTGAACTTCTTGGAAGCCATGGTTGATGCAGGAATCAAGATGGGTATTCCATACAAGGAATCATACATCCTGGCCTTGAAGACTGTTGAGGGAACAGCCAAGATGGGACAACTAACTAACTATACCCATCCAAGTGTATTGAAGCATCAAGTGTGTACTCCTGGAGGAACAACCATAGCAGGATTGGTAGAAATGGACAACAGGGGTGTTAAGTCCGGTGTTATCAATGGGATTACTGAGGCAGCAAGAGTAGCTTCTGAACTAGGTAAGAAGTAGAAATATATATATATATTTTGTATAGATAAGAGAATATGGTGTATCCCAATAGGGTAATAAAAAAATAGGATATTTAATTAATTACTGGATCTGGAAGAGAATCATAACCGCTACACAGTAATATATGAATATTAAGCGCGTGTGTTATTTCAACCAACCAAATTTCAACCAATCTCCAAAAAGGGTGTGTGTGTAAAAAATGCATGCACCAAGTGCGAATACTGGTGCCAATTTTTTTTAAACCTATAGAAAAAGAAGACGCACCAACACATAAAAAATTTTTCTTGGTGGGTGGAAAACACACACACTTGGTGAACGTAAAAAAAAAAAATTTTTTTTTTTTAAATATTTTGCCTTGTATTATTCATGTGTTGTATAATATTTTAATTTAATATATATAATTCATATATTGTTTTTTATTCAAATTAGCAAAAAGAATAACATAACAAACCAGATCATATAAAATTATACTTTCTTTTTTTATACTCTGAAAAAAAATAATATCATTGCAAAAACAAAAATGGTTTTACCTTTGATCAGAAGAACTGCTTTACAAGCTGTTTCCAGAAAAACTTTCTCCACCTCTGCTGCTGCCTTAGCCGCCAGCGGTAAGGTTAGAGCTGTTATTGGTGCTATTGTCGATGTCCAATTTGAACAAGGCTCCCTACCTGCTATTTTGAATGCCTTAGAAATCCCAACTGACAACGGTAAGTTGATCTTAGAAGTTGCTCAACATTTAGGTGAAAACACCGTTAGAACCATTGCCATGGACGGTACCGAAGGTTTAGTCAGAGGTACCTCCGTCATTGACACTGGTGCCCCTATCTCTGTCCCAGTTGGTAGAGAAACCTTGGGTAGAATCTTAAACGTTGTTGGTGATCCAATTGATGAAAGAGGTCCAATCGTTACCAAGAAGAGAAACCCAATCCATGCTGATCCTCCAACCTTTGCTGAACAATCCACTGCTGCTGAAGTTTTGGAAACCGGTATCAAGGTTGTCGATTTATTGGCTCCATACGCCAGAGGTGGTAAGATTGGTTTATTCGGTGGTGCCGGTGTTGGTAAAACCGTCTTTATCCAAGAATTGATTAACAACATTGCCAAGGCCCATGGTGGTTTCTCCGTCTTCACCGGTGTTGGTGAAAGAACCAGAGAAGGTAACGATTTATACAGAGAAATGAAGGAAACCGGTGTCATCAACCTAGAAGGTGACTCCAAGGTCGCCTTAGTTTTCGGTCAAATGAACGAACCTCCTGGTGCTAGAGCTAGAGTTGCCTTAACCGGTTTAACCATTGCTGAATACTTCAGAGATGAAGAAGGTCAAGATGTCTTGTTATTCATTGATAACATTTTCAGATTCACCCAAGCTGGTTCCGAAGTCTCTGCCTTATTAGGTAGAATTCCATCCGCCGTCGGTTATCAACCAACCTTAGCCACTGATATGGGTTTGTTACAAGAAAGAATTACCACCACCAAGAAGGGTTCCGTTACCTCCGTCCAAGCTGTTTACGTTCCAGCCGATGATTTAACCGATCCAGCTCCAGCCACCACCTTCGCTCACTTGGATGCCACCACTGTCTTGTCCAGATCTATTTCCGAATTAGGTATCTACCCAGCCGTCGATCCATTAGATTCCAACTCCAGATTATTGGATGCTTCCATCGTTGGTCAAGAACATTACGATGTTGCTAACCAAGTCCAACAAACTTTACAAGCTTACAAGTCCTTACAAGATATCATTGCTATTTTGGGTATGGATGAATTATCCGAAGCTGATAAATTAACTGTCGAAAGAGCCAGAAAGATCCAAAGATTCTTATCTCAACCATTCGCCGTTGCTGAAGTCTTCACTGGTATCCCAGGTGCCTTAGTCAGATTAAAAGATACCATCACTTCCTTCAGAGATGTCTTAGACGGTAAGTACGATCACTTACCAGAAAACGCCTTCTACATGGTTGGTGGTATCGAAGATGTTATTGCCAAGGCTGAAAAGTTATTAGCTGAATCTAAGTAAGTTTCATAGATTATTATTCTCTTTATAAAAAAAAAAAATTAAATAGTAAATCTGATATGGTGAAATTGCCCTTATGATATGGAAATGATAAAAATAACATAATAGTATATATTGAATATTCTTATATCTAAACAATAAAAAAATTTAAATAAAAAAAAAAAAAAAATTAAAATGTTAGAGCTTCTTTTTTTTTTTCGGATATCCACATTTGTAATTTCTTCTCTCTTCATTTTGGCTGAAAGTTATACATCGATAACAACAAACTTTATATAACCAAAACATTATCATAGATAAACTGAATATGAAACCATCATATTCTGTTGTTAATAACATATTCAAAAGATATGCTTCTTTGAATGGCTTCAATAGCCTCAACAAATCATTGATATACGCCAAGAAATTAGATAGCAAACAGATCAATACCCATTTCATTTCTCTTTCTGGACCAGACACCATAGACTTTGTGAATGGTATGGTGACGACAAAATTGAATGAAAAGGTGGTTAAAAAGAACTTGACAAGCTTGGCCATTGATGATGAGGATTATGAACCTCCACAAACAATAACAGATCTTCAGGACATCGCAATGACCAATCCCGTCGCTAAACAAATGCTAAGTCTATACAATGCCAACTTCAATAATCTTAATGATGATGATATAAGAACAAGGTCTTTGTTTGATGAGCAATTGGAGTCCTACGGAAATATTAAAGGTCAGCTCACTGCATTGTTGACAAGTCAATCCAAAGTCACCAGTTTAATGAGATTGTACACACCATTGGCCACACACGAGGAAACTATAATCATGGAATTGCCAAGACAACAGGATGTATCGGATCCAGAGTGCGATGCTGTGGCTATTTTGAAGAAACACAAGAGATTCAAAAGACACGTAAAAATGGTTGAAGAGGTACAGGATGATGCCGCAAATGGATTCAATGTTTGGGAATTGTGCTTTGAAGGAAGTCTTAACAAAAGCGATATGGAACTGGAGGTATTATCGATGATTTTGGAAGAAAACAAAATGAACTATTTATTCAATAAAGAAATCCACATAAATGAGTTGTTCGCATCAAATAAGACTATTGCTATTTATTTCGATGATGTTCTATACAACGCCTCATTGATAAACGAAGAATCAAATAAGGTTTATTACAGATATAGAGTATTGGTTGACAAGAACATAACTACAGCTGATGAGTTTGTTCACTCCCTATATGTAGAAAACTTGAAACAAGGTACTGATGAAGTTGCCAAAATTGAACAAAAGTTTGGGTTATTTGATTTATCAGACATTGTCCCCGGAGCAGTACTTCCTTTTGATTTGAACTTGGATTATGTTCCTAACAGTTTGAGTTTTGATAAAGGGTGCTATATTGGACAAGAGTTGACAACTAGAATGTACTCAACAGATAAGATAGTCAAGCGTGGTGTTCCAATAGATATTGTACATGCATCAAACAATATTAAGCCACAAGTTGGTTGGGATGTTTATACAGATTATGAATTCACTACCTTAGAAGAAGATGCTCCACAAGTAAATAATGTATTTGCCAGTTCAAATGGGGGTAGAAAGAAGAGAAACAAACCTATAGGAAAGTTAATAATTAACAATGATGATACCAATGTGAGATTTGTTTCTTTGAAGATCAAGTACATTGATGAGTTGTTTGTAAAGAATAATAAAGATATTAAGTTCTACTTAACTCCGTCTAAAGAAGAGATCAAAGCCAAAGGTCTGAATAGAGATGACTACAAAGTTGATTTAAATATTAAAACCCCATACTGGATAGATGAATACACAGAAGAGTGAATTCAGCCGCATGTAAATATATATTTTTTTTGTTACATTTTTTTCCAACAATTTGTATAAAATTTTTAGCACAAAAAAAATTAGAAAAAAAATATATGTGATGACTTTGTGTGTGTAATTACTGTTTTGGGAAATATTTGTGTGACAAAAAAAAGTAAAAAAACACACTTTTCCTGATCGATTAAACAAAAATACGTTTAACCATATAATTTTTGAAAGTAAACAGCCCATTTTTTTGCTGTATTTCCTAGCATTTACGTGTTCACAATTTCCAGAAATCTCAATAAGCGTATACAGTTACGATATTTTTTTTTACTAGGTTTTGTCATTTTCCTAAAAGAGAAATAAACACGATTTTTGTCTTTTCTTTATTTTTCTTTCAATTTTCCTGTTTGGTGCAGTCTGTGTAACTTGTTCTATTTTTTGCACAATTTTTCCCTTCTGGCTTTTTGGTTCCTACACAATGTTTTTTTTTTATTCCAACATTTTCATTTTAATTTTTCATTTTTACTCTTTTACTAGTAAATTTTCGCAGTAAGGAAAAAAAAAAAAAAATATTCTTAATAATTCTTGATCATAAATTTTGACAAAATAATATATTTTTTATTAAGAAATAGAAACAACCTAAAGTACCAGCACAATTAAAGTTAACATGTCTGAAGAACAAGCTACTGTCGAAACTGTTGCCCCAGTTGTTTTAGCCACCGCCATCCCAGAAGATGTCGTTGAAGGTCAACAAGAAGTTAGATTATTCAACAAGTGGTCTTTCCAAGAAGTTGAAGTTAAGGACCCATCCTTAGTTGCCTACGTTCAAATCCAAAACCCAGTCTACGTCGGTCACACCGCTGGTAGATACGCCAACAAGAGATTCAGAAAGGCTCAATGTCCAATCATCGAAAGATTAACCAACTCTTTAATGATGAACGGTAGAAACAACGGTAAGAAATTAAAAGCTGTCAGAATTGTCAAACACACTTTAGAAATCATCAACGTTTTAACCGACTTAAACCCATTACAAGTTGTTGTTGATGCTGTCGTCAACTCCGGTGCCAAGGAAGATACTACCAGAGTTGGTGGTGGTGGTGCTGCCAGAAGACAAGCCGTTGATGTCTCTCCATTAAGAAGAGTCAACACTGCTATCTCCTTATTAACCGTTGGTGCTAGAGAAGCTTCTTTCAGAAACATCAAGACCATTGCTGAAACCTTAGCCGAAGAATTAATCAACGCTGCCAAGGGTTCTTCTACCTCTTTCGCCATCAAGAAGAAAGATGAATTAGAAAGAGTTGCCAAGTCTAACAGATAATCGGTTATTAATGATTTCATTATAACTTTTTTAAATAGATTACTACACGTTTTAAATATAAATAAACAAACCTTCTAATACAGAAAAAATAACATACAAAAAATAAAAAATAAAATAGATTAATATTGTTAAGTAAGAAGTTATATGTGGATAAACAGAGTATAGTCAATGAGCTATTGTAAGTCAAATGAATGAATGATATAATGTGATAATAGGAATGAGTAAAGATATGAGTTATTACGTTTAATGGATAATGAAATTAAACACACAACTGAAATGCATAAAAGATGTAGGATCAAGGTGGAGCAATGATAAGATTATGAAGACGATCATAATGACAAAGACACATTCTTTAATATTCATGTTTGACTTATGTAGTTCGATGTACCTGTTTACTTTTTTTTTTTTTTCTCTCTCTTGATTATAATCATTACCTGAGTTTCAGGTAGTGGTGAATGATCCAGGGAATTCGTATTGCAACTGCATGGTGAATGTAGTGAAGATAAGAACATCCGATTAGTGCACATCACCCAGAAGATATTCTTATCTTCACTATGCATGTAAATTCACACGTCTACTGAGTGCAATGTCAAATGACACGCTATTTGGTGTAGTAAAACCCCCAAAAAAAAATTTCACCCATTTTTTTCAAACGGGTTTAATCAAAAAGGAGAACAGTTTTGAAATGCCAAAATAACAAAGACATAAATTCTAGATTAACTACAGTGTTGATGGTGTAAAGATATGAAGAAGAATATATTATTTATTGCTATGCCAGATTTACATTTGTTTCATGAAAAAGAATTAAACAGTGTTTCTGCCAATGCCTTGCTTTTTGCTAAAAGTGTGAAAACTCCACATATATATCATACATTTTATACTCAACAAGATTATTTATAGCTTTTATCTAAGTGAAAATATAAGATCTTGTTAAAAAAAAAAGTACCAATCTACGTTATGATGTCTACATTGTTGTTGTGTATGAAAAGCAAAACCCCAATGGTACATATATTCTTCAATACATCATCCTTTTAAATGCACTTTTTGAAATGCTGAGAACTGTGTTCTACGCACTATATGATAAAATCTTAAACATTGATGTTATATGTTATAAGTTGGGATAGGTTTAGTCTAGAAACCATGATTTCTTTCAAGTCAGATTACATTACATATGAATAACAACATCGAGTATCCCTGATTTTTTGTCATTTTACAAAAACTCAAATAACCCACACCAGAAAACAGATAAACATCATTTTTTTTGGTCTAATTATTTTAATCATTTCCAGCATTATTCCAAGGCAGAAATACGCCCTCTCAGATTGTTTTAGTGTCCAGAAAACACAAAATCAGAAATAAATAGCCATCATTTTTTGCCCATATAAGTTTCACTGAAACAAATAATTGTCACTTAAGATTTTACAAAGCTCGATTAGCTCAGTTGGTTTAGAGCGTAGTGCTAATAACACTAAGGTCAACAGTTCGATCCTGTTATTGAGCATTGTTAAAATTTTAATTTTTTTTTTTGCTGAAAATCTATATTTTTCACGTGCCTTATTACCAATATTTTTTTTTTGCTGAAAATCTATATTTTTCACGTGCCTTATTACCAATATTTTTTTTTTGTCAGAATCGGTATTTAATCAATAAACGAATGTATTCAGATTTGACAAAAATTTATACATATATTCTATTTTTTTTTTTAAAAAAATGTCAAAAAAATACAAAGACTATGGTCAAGACGTGTTTACATAAATGTTTATGCTATGAATAAATATAAAGTCCCCTACTTTTATTCTTTTTCATAAAAGTAATTTGGGTGTAAAAATGTAGTAATACGAAATTACGTTATATTACTGTGTTTGCAACGTTTATTATATAATTTCAAAAATAATCTTTTTTTTTTTCTGGAATATCATACACATATATATGGAGCACAGTGATCGAATAGCATTTTTACAATCATTAATCACCAAAACCAAACATGTTTGACGAAAGATACACCCCTATTAAACTCACCCACACCAACTTATTCAAGCCATTGAAGTTGAATGACAACATCACCTTGCAGCACAGGGCTGTGATGGCTCCTTTGACCAGAAAAAGAGCTGACTCCCAACATGTCTTAAAACAAGACTTGTCTCACTGGGAAGAAGATCACTGGAAGTCCTTTGCCGCTGACCCAGCCAACAAAATCGATCCATCCACCAAAAGAGGATTGGTCACTGAGTATTACCACCAAAGATCTCAAAGACCTGGCACTTTGATCATTTCAGAAGCCACATTCATTTCCCCAAAGGCTGGTGGATACGATGAAGTCCCTGGTATTTGGAATGATGAACAAGTATCTTCCCTGACCAATGTCGTTGATGCCATTCATGCCAATGAGTCTTTCATGTTTGTGCAATTGTGGAATCTTGGCAGACAAGCCGATCCAGCTGTTTTGCAAAAGGATGGTTTTGAGTTCTTGTCATCTTCTGTGGTTTATCCAATCAATGACAATGCTATTGATTCAACTGCAAAGTCAAAAGAATGCGGCAATCCACTGAAGGCATGTTCCATTTCAGACATTGAGGATTTCAAAAGAGATTACTTGGTCGCTGCTAGAAACTCGTTCAAGGCCGGTGCTGATGGAGTGGAAATCCACGCTGCAAATGGGTATTTAATCAACCAGTTCATTGACCTAAAGACAAACAAGAGAACTGATGAGTACGGATGCCAATCTTTTGAAAACAGGGCTAGATTCTTGTTTGAGGTTTTGGACTCGCTTGTTGAGGAATTCGGCGGTGAGAAAGTTGCCTTACGTTTATCACCATTTGGAACATTCGGTGATATGAGTGGGGATGACGCATACCCAGAAACCATCCAGATGTATACCTACATTTACAAGGAATTGGAAAAGAGAAGAGTGGAAGGAAAGGGACCAGTTTACTTGTCCTTAGTTGAACCAAGGGTCACCAATCCGTTTTTGACTGAGGGAGATGGTGTTCTAACCACTGTTAGTAACGAGTTTGCTTATGAACACTTCAAGGGTGTTATTTTAAGAGCAGGTAACTTAGTATTGGGTAATGCCTACACCAAGGAAATCATTGACAACAATGATAGAACCTTGGCGGGCTTTGGAAGATACTGGATAGCCAATCCGGACCTAGTTGACAGACTAGAAAGAGAGTTGCCATTAAACAAGTATGACAGAAATACTTTTTATGCTAATAGTTACAAGGGTTACATTGATTATCCTTACTACAAATAGTGAATGCATATATATAATTTTTTAATCTACTAATTTTTTTTTTTTTTTTAAAAGATTTTCTCGTGTGGGAGTAAAAAAAAAAATATTATCGAAATATCTGTAATGTGTTTGAGTTACCAAAAAACACATTACTACAAAATCCCCAAACAACAACAATGCAGACATATTCTGATTACAAGAAACAGCTTAATTTCAAAGTAGCTCAAACATACGACGACAAAATAAGAGCATTGGTGCACTCCACAAACCACTGCAAAGTATACGAATATGACGATGAAAGCTCAGACTGGCAGTTCACCAACTGTCAAGGACCATTGATGCTTTATGAAAGATTTCTGAACATAAACCCACAAACAGGTGAGATCCATGGGAGCCAGCTGATAGAAAACGAAGTTGATGACATCTATGAAACTGAACAGCTTACAGGAGAAGATGGGTACAGATTTGGATTGATGGTGTTTAATAGAGAAGAACAAGTGAACTTTTCATTGGGGATCGCTAACAATACAGCCTTTATAAACAAACAAAAGACACTCAAGGAATCCCCAGACTCGTTTTTTGAGATGAAGGTTGATTTGAAGGAGGATTTGATTATTTTAAAGTCACACCTAGGCCAAGTATACGGTTTCTGGATAGAAAAAGAAGATGAAAGATTGGCTGTTTTCAATCTCTTGAGACAATTCGTTGTACTTCAATGAGCACAATCCCATAATAATAAAAAAGTAATCGTTATATAATCTTAAAGGGGGGTTTTCAATTTTTTTTTTTTTTTTCTTTTTGGTTAATAAATAAAGTTATAGAAATAATAATAAAAAAATCAAAAATAATGATCATATAATTTATTTATACTTCTGTTGAATATTCAGAGT
Source organism: Hanseniaspora nectarophila (assembly GCA_030573495.1). Classification (NCBI taxonomy): domain Eukaryota; kingdom Fungi; phylum Ascomycota; class Saccharomycetes; order Saccharomycodales; family Saccharomycodaceae; genus Hanseniaspora; species Hanseniaspora nectarophila. The sequence continues at coordinate 21,638 of JAJMDJ010000221.1, forward strand.
TGTTTCAATCATCTATGAATGTGACTAATCCATTTCGATTCTTTTTTTTAAAATTCTTGTACTTGTCTTTTCTTATATCATAAATCAAATCAGTATGTTTCTTATTAAACAAAAAAATGGGTGATATTATAATTATTCTTTTCCCATATTTTATTTATAATTCATTAATGGTTGGTAATTCAGTGGTCTTACCAACAGTAACGTAGTTGAACTTTTCTAACTTGTAGGTGGTGGCGGTGGACTTGACACCAGAGAAGGTTTCTGTGAACTTGGCAGCACCAGAGATACTGACACCCTTCTTCAAGGAATCAACAATAGACTTGATGGCCTTGGCTGGAGCTGGACCAGTGGCGTAGATAGAGAAGACACCAACCTTCTTGTCAGCATAGGTTTCGAATTCAGCCTTGGAGACATCTTGGGAAGCCTTGAATAGAGGAGAGGTAACGAAGTTCTTTAAAGTTTCATATGTGGCGAAGTCCTTTTCAGCAACTGGAATGGCAATGGCAGCAGTGGAGTTACCGGATGGGGCGGCGAATCTCAAAGCAGCATGTTCACCAATGTAGGACTTGGTGGCTGAGGAGGAGGTAATCTTGGCAGGAATGGCCTTTAAGAAATCGTTTTCAGCAATGAATTGCTTTAAGGCGGCTTCTTCAACATTTTCAGCAGTTAAGACAGCGTTAGAAGCAGAGTATAATTGGGAGGCAAATTCCTTGACATCTTGGTAAGAAACAGCATCAACTTGATCGTAAGCAACTGGTTGACCTAAAACAGCGTTCTTGAAGGTTAATTGGTATAACAAGTCCTTGGCCTTTAATTGGGAACAAGAAGAAGCTTCAGAAGCATCGTTTAAAACAGCTGGAATGACTTCTTCATCGAATTGGTATTTCTTGAAAGAGCTCTTGGAAACAGTGTTGTTTAAGGCTTGTAAGAAGTATGGTAAGTTTTCCTTTAGGAAGGTGGCCTTTAATTCAATGGAACCATCTCTTAAGGCAGAGGACTTGACAGTACCACCAATAACTTCGGATTCTCTGGCTAATCTTAAACCGGACTTTTCAGCGGTATCTAAGAAGTTGTATCTGGACAATAAGTGAGCTAAACCTTGTTTCTTACCAGCACCAGAGGAGTTGACTAACTTCAAGGAGACAGTGGAGACATTGGTGGCAGCAGAGTATGATCTTTTGATGGATTGAGATAACATTTTATATTTTTGTGTGTTTGGGAATATATATTAGAAATGATGAATAATGCAGGTAGCTTATTGATGATTCTTGTTAATGATATTTAATCTTAAATGTGGAATATAGATTGGTGTTTTTATTGAAAGAAAACATTTAAATAAAAATTTGTATATTTTTTTTCCCAAAGAGTACCAAAAAACAAAAAAAACGCTGTAAGAAAAAATCTGTTAAAAATTTTTTTACACTTCCAAAGGGGAAGGAAATGTTGGTAAAAGAATCACACGGGTATATCAATTTTGTTGTTACTGGAAAAATAAATTGTAATGGTTAAAAAAAAACACATATATATTCTCTAATACTTGTAATGTTGTATTTAAATTAATAGCTATTAAAGTTCTTTATTAGTAAAGTAATAGAATATCTATTATGTGTAACATTTTTTTTTTTTATAACCTTTGTTGTAGATATGTTTATTAATAAAAATATATTGAGCATTTATCTTACTATATTTTTTTTTTTTTTGGTTCTTAATATAATTGGATTAGGATCACGTGTTTAAAGTTACACACGTGACTTAATCATAAAACTAACACGTGATTTATGTACATCACGTGACTGTTTAAAAAAAAACTAACACGTGCCACCATTTCTTTTTTTCTTCTTCTTTATTTTTTTTGTTTTTTTTACTTTTTACTTTTTTTGGGTATATTTTCTTGATTCTACGTTTTCTTTCAACTACAAATTTCTTCCACTTTAATTTTTTGATCTTTATTCTGGTAACACATCTTACTTTTTATAACATTTAGCAATCAATAAATAAAACACCGTACATCATTACCTACAAATAATAATAAACAAACAAAAATAATACACAATATGGGTTTATTGGATACTATTGATAAAATAGAAAATAACAACAACCCAAATACTACATCCCAATCCCCAAATGATATAGGTACCCGTAATGTCAACATCAACAATGATGATTTTTATTACAGCAAAGATATGGAAAACATCTCTGTCAGATCAATAAGACCACAGTCCTTCTTATACACCACCGTCATCAAAAAGTTTCTAGGTGAAAAGGCGCAAGCTATTACACAAATTCTAGTCAGCAAACAAAGAGTCACCTTAAAGGCATTGTACTCCCACCTAAACTCCACTGAAGTCCCTATGGACTTGCCATCAATAAAGAGAACTTTAGTTTCTATGATCCAACTGAACTTGATCAAGTACTACCAAGATGAGATCCCAAAGAACTTCAATCCTAAGCTTCACAATAACAAAAAATTCAAACAAAAAATACATTACTCCTTAAACGATGAGGGGTTCAACTGTTTGTTGTACTCAGGTGAAATAATCACCACATGTACAATGTACCACTCATACATGGGCAAGGCTGCTATGGAATTGGTTGACCAAATCATGACTAATTGTCTTCAATTTGGTTATTTATCAATAAGCCAAATTGTAATGACTGTGAAGAATGCTGATCATCCTGAACTTGAAGAACTTGGTGATGAAGAGTTCATCAGACAATGCATAGATATTCTTATAAAAGATGGCTGGTTGGTCAGAACAACTCCTTTAGATCAATGTCCTCCAAGAGACCTATGGGGACTTGTATACAACAGAGAGTATTACAACATTGGCCAAGTGGATAAGACCTTGAGTGAATTGAAGAAAAAACACCAATCTGTTATAAAGAGTAAAGAAAAGTTCAATGTATTGACTTCCTTTGCTCAAGGGGATATTGTCAAGGTTTCTCTAGATAGATTATGGAAATACAAGAGAGTCATGCACATTGCCAAATTAAGTGAATCCATTCATGGTATCCATATTGCCAAAATTTTGAACTTCTGTGGTGATATTGTCGGAAATAAACAGCCTTCTTTGAGAGATCCTCTAAAAGATTGTGGGTTATTCGATGATGCTAATGAAAAGACTGCCTTTTATGAAGAATCAGCATATAAAGATGAAAATACCAAAGGTTGTTCATTCGATGCCTTGGACATACAAAGATACATAAAACAAAGAAAGATCCCTATTGACTTGAGCAATGTTTTGATTAACTCAACTGTTGAAAAAAACAATGCTAACTCTAATAAAAGAGTCAAAAAAGAAAGTGCTAATTTGAATGACATACAAGAAGAAGATGAAGTTGATCTTGATGTTGAATTCAGCGAGGCCAACGAAAATGGAAAGAGATCCATTGAAGATGACGATATAAACACTAGAGTCTCCATTCCGGAAATAAATGCTTGTTTGCAACTTCTTTCTGATGACATGCAAACCATCCAATTCTTAAAGAAAACCGCCACTGGTAGATACTACTTCCCATTCACTGAACTAAACAATACCATCAAAGAAAATGTTTATGATGGTTTGATAGAATCTTCCCTAGGTGTCAGTTCCTTAAGACTTTTGAGATGTATCAGAATGAACAGACTAGTCACTGAAAAGACTCTATGTTCTTTAGTTTTGTTGAAAGATAAAGATGTCAGACACATTGTAACAAAGCTAATCAAAATCAATGCTGTGGAAATCCAAGAATTACCTAAGGCAAGTGATCGATCTGCTGCCAGAACTGTCTTCTTATACAGAATAGACGAAGCTCACCAATACCAATACATGGAAGATAATCTATGTTGGAATATAGCTAATCTGATCAACAAAATTGAACTTCTAAAAGAAAAGAATAAGGTTTTGCTTGCTAAGGCAGAAAGAGAAGATGTTGTTGGTAAAGAAGAAGAACTATTGTTATCTTCCGAACTAACTCAGTTGAAGATGATCAATGAAAGAGAAATGAGCTCATACGTTAGATTAAACAGACTACTGAGTTTATGGGAAGTGTTCCAATTTTAATTTGTTATATATACATATATTTAAACTTCTTTATAAACATTGATAAAGCTCTTTACAGGTTCTTTCAACCATGGAGACAAGAACATTGCTCTTTGAATCATATTGATGTTTCCTGTGTTGATCAGCATCTCACTCTTCATTTCTGGAGTAGATAACTGTAGAGGTTTCTTATTCATCAACTTCAGGGCAATTGATGGATCTTCTCTTTCCCAGGCATTGATGTTATTAGGATTCATAAACAATGATCTTTGTAATAATTCTTCGTTTTGACCAGTGTTCATATTTTCGTGGATCATCATTACCAATTCTAAAATCTCATCTTCCTCAAACTTGTTATCCTTGCACAAATGCTTTAAGGTATCTCTCATGATGGTCTTGTCCTTATTCAACAAACCAATTGCAGTATAAAGTTTCAATAGCTTAGTATCGTCCCATGATTCAAACTGGATGTCTTCCTTGGCTTGGAAGGATACCTTGAAGATCAATTCCAAAACACTTTCGTACTTGTATTCTCTCAAAATTCTCAAAGCACTATTAACATCGCCCTCGAAGAACTTACATAAACCAATAACAACAGAATTTGACATCTTCAAAGTCTCAGCAACATTCTCAGCAAACTCAGCAATTTCTTTACTTGACTCAGCTTCTTCCAAGGCCTTGGCATAGTTTCCATTGGTCAACAACAATCTTGAGTATTGTGATTTCAATCTACATACTGCCAAAACCAATTCGTTGTCCATAGACTCATTGATTTTGTTTTCAAATTTGGAAATCAAATCCTCAATGATTGGCATGGCCTTTTCAACTTCCTTGACTCTTTCCAATAAAACCAACAATGACTGCAAGGCCAAAGAATCGTGTGGCTTTTTCTTCAAGTACATCTCCAAACTTCTAGTGGTGAAAATAAACTCTTGTAATTGCAAGATGTCATTGTTGCCCTTTTTGTTTTCAAAGCTTTCTTTCAAAACAGACATGGCATAGTAAATGGCAATGAAGTCAGATTTACCCTTGGACAAAACAAATGAATGCTTGAAATATCTTGAGGAAATGTCACTAATTCCTTGGATGTTGTAGGACAAGGCCAAACCAAACCAGGAGAAGTAATTAATAGGGAACAATGCTTGTGATTTTTCAAACAACTCAGTGGCAAACTCTGTATCCTTGTACTTCAAGGCTAGAATGGCCAAGTTATTGAATGTGGCTGGTTCAGTTGATGAGATTGATAAGGCCTTGATAAAACAATGTTGGGAGACTCTATAGTTGACATCCATGGTAGCCATACCCAATCCGTTCCAACTGGCTGAAACATTGGACTGGAATTTGATGGATTTTTTGAAAGAATCAATAGCCATGTCTCTGTAAGCGGCATTTCCTGACATAATGGAGGTGGTTAACTCAGCAGTGGCAAGATTGAACCACAGAGAAGCCTTGATGGCTCTGATTGACTTTTCATAGTCGTTCACAATAAATGAACATTTGGCGGCTAGAACCATACACTTACAAATAATACCAATTGTTTCATTGAAATCAATGTCTTCGGAAAGAGAACTGTCTTCTTCAGTTAGAGAATCAATAGTAACTGGATTGTATTTCAGTATTTCAATTTCATTTTCTAAGATGCCAGCAGATTCAAAAATGTCCATCAAGGTTTCAATAGGAATGTCATCATGTTTCGACCCAATACCCAAGTATATCTTCAAGGCTCTGTTCAAATTAGTCCACAAAGAGTTAAAGTGTGGGATTTTCAAGTCATGAATACAAATATGCACACATTCGATGATCTTTTGAGCCTTCAAACAACTCTTACTCAAGAACCCTTGTTGGTTCAAAAATTCAGCATGGTTAGCCAAATGAGTTATGTATTCTAACAAGTAGCAATCTTTGAAGTCAACGGATTCATCATCGAAACAGATCCCACTGAAGATAATCTCAGCATCTTCAAATTTACCTAACTTTGATAACACTATGGCATAGAAGAATACACCATATTCGTAATCAGGATACAATTCAATAGTTCTTGAGAATACCTTGAATGCAGCTTCAATTTTCCCATTTTCCAAGTATGCTTGACCCAATGTGACCAGTGTTTGCTTATCTTCGTTGTTGATTCTCATGGAATTTTGCAAGTAATCTATAGCCTGTTCGACTTGGCCTATGTTCAAGCTGTGTATACCCAAGACTCTGTAAGGCCAGTTTTCAAATTGTAGTTGTCTTTTGACGTATCCAGAATCAATCAAGTCTTTACAAATGGAAGCAGCAATCTTCCATTCCTGTTTGGCACATAGGTTCTTGACTATATAGTGCGCAGATATCATATCACCATTGTACAAGAAGAATGCCTTCCAGAAGCACTTGAAGGCTCTTGCAGGGTCTAAAATGTACTCGCTGTAAAGAATACCCAGTTGTTGGTAACTTTCCCAATGATATTCATTGACCTTCAGACTCTTGATCAAGGATTCATAGGCCAAATCTAAGTCTTCTTCAACCTCTTCGTGCTTGAATCTTTCCAAGTACATCAATGATTGTTGGTATCTAACTTGGCATTCAAACTCACGCTCCAATGGTTCCTCCCTGGTTGAGCTTATTCTTAAAATCTCATCAACATACTTCAAAGATAGTTGATAATTACCTAGCTTTAATTCACAGAAAGATAATCTTTCCAAAGCATTCAAAGAGTCTGGGTTATGATCAAGATAATCTGTGATCATCATTGCAGCTTTTTCGTATTCCTTTCTTTCCATCAAAATCATGGATTTACCATACTGGGCTCTCAAGTTATCAGGATCAGTGGTGATGTATTGGTCATACAATTTAATAGCCAGAGTGTGATACTTTGGTGCTTCGACATATGTATAGATCAAGGCCAAATCTAATGAAAAGGTCAACTTTGTGTTTGGCATGCTGTACCCGTACTGAACATAATTGGTCTTGCACATTTCAATACCCTTTTGTACTATAGGCAAGGCTTCTTCGTATTTTTTAATCAAAGTCAAATGATTCACCACTAATCGGTTAGCCAAAAGACTTGTATTTTTCAAGTCCTTCATTATGTCCAACATCGCACCATAACATAGGTCAGCATCACCCAAGTTTTCATTCAAGTTCAAGTCTTGTTTGATAGTCTCAAGTTCAGGACTTTCAATTGTCAAAAAGTTTTCAGGATTCATAATTAGTGTGAATAGCAATAAAGTTAAGTTGTCGTTTGGGAATCTTGTAATATACTTCAAAATTAATTTCTTCATGTGATTCATATCATCTTCTAAAGAACCAAAATCCATCCAGTTCAAATGCAAATTAAAGATTTTAAGAGATATTTCATCCGGTCCTATCAAAACCAAGTTGTCCACGTACTCTAATATTTCGCTTTCAAAGTAATGTGACTTATCTTCCAAAGCCAAACTAGAGCATTTTTCCAATCTATATGCGACCAATTCCTCTTCATAAATGAATCTTTCTTTTATGTCACAGTCTTCTTCCAAAATACAGCTGATTAGCTCCGTGTATATTTTTTCTATTGGAGATGATTGATACATGTCACACAATGATTCTTTGTGCATAGCATCATCCTTCATTTGATAAAGAGCCTTGAATTTGATTTTTTTAGATTTTTCTGCTTTCAATTCGAAATTCAAACTCTTTAATAAACTGTCTTTTTTGCTGTATATTCTATGACCAATTGTATTGAAAAAGGATTTAGGATCAGAGTCTGGAATACATCTGGACAAAAGAGAAGCTTCACATTGCGGAACTTTGGTTTTAAAGTCAATAATGAATGTGATGATGTTGTTGTATGTAAGAGAGTCGTTGACTTCTTGGCATTTCATGTAGAAAGAGTGTAAAAATGTGAAAAGAGTATCATATGAACATAGGGTTTTCTCAAAACTTTCTAAAGCTACTTCATTAGATTCATTCAGTTTCAAGAAATCATTGTAAACTTCCCATTCACCTTTGTATCCGAGCATGTTGTTTGAATCTAGTGAAATATTTTTTGAGTAGACACTCAAGGCTTCTTTAAAGCGTTTTAGAACATTAAAACACTTACCTTTGAGTAACAGAGCCAAGTATGACTTTGGATCTATTTCCAAAATGTAATCACACCATTCTATACAGTCATCATAGTTTTTCTTCACAAAGTCTTCTTTGGCGTTTTTCATGTACCCTTTTATAGTCAGAACATCAGATTCTGATAGCTTAGAGCTGTTTTTTTTAGCCATATTTGTAGTGGTTGTTTTTATGGTTCTACAATCAGTTCTATTTTTTAAAAACTATTGAAATGAAGTGTTAAAAGATTGTGATTTTTAAAAAAAAATGCTTAGGGTGGTTGGGTGGTTTATTTTTTTGTCATAACGTCACGTGTAGCATCCATCAAAAATTGTATAAAAAAAGTTCTAAATTTTTAAAAACAAAACAAACAAATCAGATCAATATCACCCAACACCAAGCTATATTCAAACCCACCCCCATATACTCTTTTTTTTAAAAAAACCATAACAATAATGATCAGCAGAAGCGAATCTACAAACTTTAGTAACCTATCACCTGACCTGATACAAAACTTCAAGCAGCTATTCAAGTTCATTGACATAGACAATGACAACAGCATCAACAAACAAGACATACAAAAGCTGATAAAAATCATCAACCTAAGTGATAAGGTTGATGTTGATGCAATGTTTCCTGCAGACTCGGACTCTATCACATATCCGGAATTTCTATCAATCATGGGTAAGCTATTCCAGGGCTTTCCAAACGACGAGCAGCTGCGAGAGGCTTTGATGAGCTTTGCGGATGAATCAAATCAAAAGGACTTGAACAAAATAGACGTCGACCATTTGTTCTCATACTTGGTCAAAACAGATTTCTACATAAAAAAACAGGAGGATTTTGTAAATCAATGGAAACACTTTATTCTAGCAGAAAAAGGGTCTGTTTACTTCTTAGGAGAGAGTTTTTTGAAAACATTTGAATAATGAAGTTGTTAACTGTTTGGGGAATTCTTTTTTTTATACAAAAAAAAAAAAAGTATATAATCTATTATCAATACCTACGTCTTTTTATTAATTTGAAAAAATACACACATACCATTTAGAAATCAACGATCAATTCAGTGGCGTACCAATCTTCGAAGGAGCCATCTGGCAAGTATCTTCTGATAACCAATGGGATCTTATTTTCTTCTAGTTCCTTGGTGGCTATTTTCAAAGTATCGGTTTCACCATCCAAGGTAACAAAGGTTGGAGCATTCATACTGATTTGCAAGGATCTGGCACCTAGAATTCTGGCTCTTTCGTATTTGGTCATATATGGGGTGGTGGTTCTATCTTCTTTCTTTATGGCTTTGTCCTTCAATGATTGAAGCTTGTTGAATCCGGCACCGGTGTGTTGCTCCATGATTTCTTGATCGAATTGAGCAGCACCAGAAGCAATGATGATTTCTTGTTGTTCTTCCTTGGCTTCGGTGTTATCAGCTGGGGCTTCTATGTTTTCGCTATCGGAGAATTGCTCCATTTCCTTATCGAAATCAGCATATTGCTCTTCGTTGTTATCGTTGTATTCTTCTCTATCAGACATTTGTGCAGGTGTGTATTATGTTATGTGTTTGGTTTTTTTAGAAATAATAAAAATTTTAGCTCTAGTTGGAGAAAAATACCCACTGTGGAAAGAAAAAAAATAAAACCAGAAAAAAAACCAGAAAAAAAAAGAAATGTGACTTTCTGCTACACAGTGAGATTTCCCAATTAGGAGATTTACCTTTTTTATCATAATTACGAAAGTGATAAGACAATCCCCCCATAGAACAACAATTATATACACACACCTTTGATTATATACCATGTCTTTGGATCAACTACGACACTCTGATAGCAATAACCAAGATGATATCCCTTTAATTGGTGAAGGTATACATCCAACAAACAAGCCACACGACTTAAGTATAACTGATTTGACCAACTTCTTTCTACAAGACGAAGTTACACCTGTTTCCAACAACGACGACTCTTCTCGTCAAAGGAGCATAACAGCATCGGAAAGAAGCATCTTAGACACAGCCAGCCAGACTTTCAAGAGTTCAAATGCAAAGAGATTGAAAAAACACAAGTGTACATACCCGGATTGTAACAAGTTGTTTTCCAGACCATCTGTTTTGAAAGAACACATACAAACAAAGCACTTGAATATTAGGAAGTACAAGTGCACTGAGTGTGAACAGGGGTACACCAAGAAACTTCACTTGCAAAGACATTATCTAAGTGCACACTCCATTGAAAACAAACCATTCAGTTGTTCTTTTTGCGATAAAAAACTATTAACAAAACAACATCTGGATACACATGAAAGAACACACACAAAGCCTTTTAGATGTAAGTTCAATGACCAATGTGAAGCTGGGTTTACGACTCATAAGCTTCTTAGTGGACATATCGAAAGAGCTCATTTGAGCAAGCATGAAGAAAGATTGACTTGTCAGTTTTGTAAACAAAAACTCCAATCCCCATCAAAGCTTCAACAGCATATTCTGAAGAATCACAACGACTCCAATAGCATGGCAGTTGCCTCTGAGGAAGACAAAAAACTTGTACAGTTCCAAATGTCCTTGAAGGTCAAAAGATACCAATGCTCCACTGCAGGTTGTAACAAAACATTCAATACATGGTCGTTATACCAGAAACACATGAAAAACGACCATCCAAAGCTTGAGTGTTTGATTTGTAAGAAAAAGTGTGTAGGTGAGTCTGGTTTGCAAATGCACATGATGGTTCATGATGATAGCATGATCAACAAGATCTGGAAGTGTTTGATTTGTCAAGAAAAGTTTGCCAAAAAGAACGAACTTTCTGAACATTGTAAGTTCTCGCATGATCTAGACATTGGCCATAACACAGAGGAAACTTACCAACCGGAAAACGAAGATACTTTTGTCATGAGAAAGAAAATCAAAACAACGGATGTTGATCTGTGGAAATCAAATATTAAAATCTTAAACAAAATAGATAACGGTGAGAGTATGGCTGAAGTTCTGCTTAACTCATTGGGTAAAAAGTACCAATGTAATGTTTCAAATTGTTATAGAAAATTCAAAATTAAGGAAAACTACGAAAAACATCTGGAAAAACATAACGAGTACATAAAGAAGATGAGTCTTTTGGAGGATATCAAAGATGAAGATATTGACGAATAGGAACAATGCCCGTTTTTTTTTGTTTTAGTTATATGTATATACATTTATATTTTTGTTTAATTGCTGTCACCCATGAAGAATAGTAAATCATCATCATTGTAACTGCTGTGTTGGGACTTTTTTTGTTCGTTATCTTCACTGATCACCTTGGTAGTCTTTCGCTTAGGACTGTTGGTAATCACAGTTGTTGGCGAAGATGTATTGTTTTTGTGTAAAATGCTTTTAGGCTTTTCAAAATCAGCATACACAGCTGATGTATCTGCAATTGCCAAAGACACATTATCCAAACTAGCCTTTCTGGAAGTTATATTTGAAGACAAAGAATGAGCAAAGTTTGAGCCTGGTGATCCACTGTATCTGTTGTCATTATTCAAAGAATGAGAAAACTTTGGTATGGAATACATTGATGAAGCAGATGATCTTCTTCTACTTAGGCTGTCCATGTTTTTAAAAGTAATGATATCTCTAGGACTTGACACGGAAGACAGCGATCCAGCATCCTTTCTTTTATCATTAGCATCTATCTTGTCATCATCCGTGTGTGAATACAAGGAGTTTTTACTGTTGCTTATCATAATTCTCTTTGAAGATTCCATGGATGCTCGTCTGCTTTTGCTCAGTACAGCTCTTAGGTTCTCAGCATCAAACCCTCTGGTGGGTGAAAGTCCATATTGATTGACAGGCGACTCCTTATCATCGAAATTGTCTTTAGAATCTGAATTCTTCCGTGAATTCAGCATACTACTCGAACTCATGTTTCGATAATTTGCCAAGGCATCCACATATCTATTTCCTGTATTGCTTTTTGAAAGACTGCCTTCAGTAGGCTTTGAGTCTTCCATCTTCATTTCCCTAAACTTATAAATGGAGTCAGTAATACTTCCTGAAAATTCTCTATCTGTTTGATTTCGAGAATCTTTAACCAGACTAGTATCATCACTTATCAAGCTCAAAAACTCATCAACTTCTGAACTGTTCTTTTGTCCATCGTTTTTCAAACTACCTCTTGAAAACTTTCTTTCATTACTTATTGAGCTTTGAATATTGATACTGTTTATACTGTTATTGCTGTGGAGTGGTCTTTTGAACAAGCTTTCGTGTTGGATGGCAGGCTTGTTTTCAGAAAGTACACTTCCTATAGATTGGTATATTCCATGTTCCTGGTTTTGAGATGTTAGCGATTCCGATGATGCATGGTTTTGATATGTTTGTGACAAACCATTATTGGCAGGGCTTGTTCCTGATCTATGAACTCTCATATTTGCAATGACCGATGAGTTTGATGGGTTTCTAGTCAAAGAAGTTGAGACAATTGAGCCTACTGAACCAACTTTCATGTTGCTTTGATATTGAATTGAACCTCTGTTGTTACCATTTAATGACTTTCTGCTTCCATTGCTACGAATAGGATCATTAGACAATACACTAGAAACTGAATCAATGCTATTGTGGTTATTAATGTTTGGAGACAATTTCTGCATGTTGATATTGCCAGATGCTTCTCCATCAGCCTGCTTTGATGAAAGGATTTGGCTTATCTCTTGTTGGGTCAAAACAAAAAAGTTTACATTTTGTCTGTAAGACACATTAACTCTCAATAGACCTAAATCTGTTTCTAGAGGAGAAACACTCTTTTGTTCCAAGTGGTTTTGTGAGTTGGTGCCCAATGGTTTACTTAAACCAATTCTTCCTTTAGATAAAATCGGCTTTGATCCATCCAATATTCTTGTTGATACTCTTACAGCAGGAAATTTGCCTGCTTCCTCTTCATTGTATGCCTTTTCATGTAATTCTTGAGAAGGAAGCATTCTTAAAAGTGATTCCAAGTATCTCAAGAAAATCAAAAATTTGTTATTGACAAACTCCTCCAAAGATAAATCCTGTTCATCTTCGTTGTCAAAAGTATTGAAATGAAGAGCATCCGGAGTGGAATCCTCAAAATCAAGTTCCAGTAGCCATCTTTCCAATACAATTTCATTTTTCTTTCCGCCTTTACAAACCAAAATTGAGTTGGCCAATGTATCGCTATCAATAGCTGAGCCAGTTATGTTTGGAAGTGATGATTGAGAGTCTTGGTTTGAATCTTTTTTTATTATGTACAAGTTTTGGTTGGGTTCCAAATTAATCAAATCCAAGTATGTTTCAATGACCAAAGGAGGAGGAAATTTGGATGTTGTAGACTGGTGGCTTTCATACAGCCTTTGAACATCAATATCTCGCCAGGGGCTGATATTTTGTTCATTTTCTAGGTACTTTGTATGGAAAGTTGATGTATTGTTCATTATAATTTTGTCTGGGTTGTTGTGTTTATCAGGATCATCTTCGTTATGATTCAAAAAGTATAGAGACTTTGAGTTGCTAATGAGCATGGATGTTTTTACAAAAAACATTTCCATCAACTTGGCCTCATTCAACTTCTGTCCATCAGTGTTTTTTAAAAAGAACGAACTGTTTTGCAATAGACTGTTGTAGCTTTCATTAAGATTAGGATCTGACATCTGGTATTTGTGTTATCTTAACAGAGTTGTTTGAAAGGGTAAGGGTTATGTAAGTACACAGGTACAGATTTTTGTAGGAAGAAAACAAACAGTTGTTATACTAATATTTGTTGATCTGATAATGTGTGCTATGGTTTGTGTATCTTTGGGGAGTATCCAAAAGAAGGGATTATAACCTAATTGTGTGTGTGTGTTTTTGAGTCATTAAAAAAAAAAAAACATCTCCCCTATCACATTTAACGTGTTTTGTATTTTTAGTGGTGTATTTTTTTTTAACTAATAAAATTGTGACCAAAAAAAAAAAAAAAAAGGAAACAGCGCGTCTTATCTCAGATTGTTAAGATAAGAAAAAACCCCTTGTATATTTTGTGTGAATCTTCATTTTTTCAATGGGGGAAATAATCAATAAACAGCACAGCCCTTTGATCTACAGAAAAGAGATTGTTTATTGCCCTACTGCATGAAGGTATTAACTCTTAGATAACTGGTAAACAAAATGTTAACCAAAAAATGGGTAATAAGTGTGTTTATATAAATAAATAGATGATACTCTGTTCTATAATTAATAAAATAATGATAGTTTAATGAAAAGAAGCTGCTGATTTAAATACATTTGGATGATTACAAAAAAGTGATAAGATAACAACACATATTTGTTCTTCAAAGCATACACATTTATGATCAAGCAATATATAAGAATTTATAAAAGAAGCAAATAGATGATTTTTATAGCTTTGATCTTTCTCAAATTTTTTGCAAATACTTCAACATCAGAGAATAAATATTGTTCAAATGATAATAAATATTTTGAACAACCTTAAACTCATCATAACTGCTTTCATTTTGCTTGATATTATTGATGTAATGACCTCAACATCTAAACACGATACACATAATCATAATATAAATACATATAACGCATAAAACCAATCGTAACATCACATATTCTGTTGTAAATGCACACATTCTTTTAAAAAAAGCTTCATATTTTTACATTCTTATATTCTATGGACCATTTTTTATTGACATCAAATAATTATCAGCCATGATAGTATAGTGGTTAGTACTCTTCGTTGTGGCCGAGGCGACCCAGATTCGATTTCTGGTCATGGCAGCTTATAATTATTTTTTTTTTGTAATTTTTTTTTTGGCTGTATCACGTGTAGATCAATAAATTTTAATGGAAAAGTAACATTAAAGGTATGCTGCAGATTTGCTAAATGTGTTATTAAAGAAATATTTAGCTTTGGTGCAAGTTTAGAATAAAAACCTCAACAATCATTGCTTGTTTTTGTTTTCTTTTATTTTCGTTGGTTGTGTTCATTTCAAAGAAAAGTCAATTGAAATTTTTAGATGGTAAATTTTGAAGTTTTATTAGAAATTGGTAATAGACCTTAACATTTGCTAACAATACGTTTCTATAAAATATATAATACATCCGTAACATACAGTCTTTGCTTTAATATAGTCAAATTGCTTCCTTTATAATTTCTAGTAATATCTATGAAGATGCGTTGTTTCTTGGCATGGATTCAATATCTTTTATGAATTCACTTGAGACTATAAACTACATATACCAGTAACTCTAGAGCTAAAAACAACTCCTTAATTAATATTACTATTAAAAAGTTTTTTTCAAATATGATTTGAGTGAATAAAATACAACATATGATTATTATTTTCAAAAACAGCAATCAATTGATTAAACCTCTTGTTGAACTTCTGGAGTAATTTAAAAAACCACAAATTTTTACAGACTGTTATAAGTAAAATTGCACAGAGTTGTATAAAGTAGTGAGTATTAAACAATAAAGGTTTAAAGTTAAGAAAGAGTAACTTAAGGATAATATTATTTATTTGTAATGTTTAAACTGGTTTTTATATAAAGTATATATTTAGAGTCAAGTTCTATGATTATTTCTAGAGTATGACAACAAGAAAGAATCATAGCAACTTATAAACTAAGTGATCTAAAGTCTGTTTAAATACAGTTGATTTTCCTGGGAATTTCAAAGTGGACAAAATCCATTTGAAATTCGAAGTAGAAATTACATGATATTAATTTGCGACAGTATTAGTAATTATAAATGTGAGTGTTGATAATTACTACTTTAAGACATATCAGTTAACAATAATAGTTAGTAGTTATTAATAATTACTACTTTAGGATATGTCTGTTAGCAATAATAATTCGTAGTTTCGACTTGATTATGTACTTCAAATTCCTTAAACCAAAAGTGTGATTCCACACTTTTGTAAGTAACTAATCTTCTTGGAATCTCAAACATTATTCATAAAATCGAAGAAGGTGAATATTAACTGTAATTACTTTGAGTAAGCTCACGTGATGTATTTCACATGTCAAAGACAGTTTTAGATATAACACAGACATCAAATTTTGCCATGATAGTATAGTGGTTAGTACTCTTCGTTGTGGCCGAGGCGACCCAGATTCGATTTCTGGTCATGGCATATTTAAAAAAATTGGTTTGAACGCAAGTTCAAATTAATTTCTTTTTTTACTTTTTTGTTTACACGTGATTGTTTACTGTTTTTTTGTCATAAATACTAATCAGGTCATCTACAATAGTTTACAAATTGAAATAAATATTAAAGTTATTAACTTTCATACCAAAATGTAAATTAAACAAAATTACTAGTAATGTTTTTTTTATAAATTTTACTGGTGCTTTTTCTTTGTTAAAATATATAATTATTTTCTTTGAATCAATACTACATCTAGAACAATAAGTAGTACAAGACGAATAAGATTAAAACAGCCCAGATAGCAACCAAGGAGATAATGTTTTGAGCACCGAACTTGTAGAAGTACAATTCCTTCAATTGAGCAATGTATAGGATCATGACCTTACTGCTCAACTTACTTTCACCTTCGGTTCTGACACCAAAGCTGAATGGTTGTTCACCGATCAAGGCATCATCGAAAGGTAACTTAACCAATAAGTCTAAGGCGATCTTGAAACCCTTGGCGTTGACTGAACCTTCTGGGGCCTTGGCTAATTCTGTCTTTTGAACACCGAAGAAACCGGACATTGGATCAGAGGCTAAAGTCAATGGTTTGGCCATCATTCTGGCACCACCGGAAATAACTCTTCTGTATAAAGGCCAATCCTTGTCCATTTCAACACCAGCGGCGTATCTGGTACCAATGACAAATGGATGTAATCTCAATCTGGTCAATAGTTCAGGAACGTATTCAGGAGGATGTTGCAAGTCAGCATCCATACAGACTAAGTATTCACCCTTGGATTCGTAGAAACCCTTCAAAACAGCTGAAGATAAACCTCTTTCGGTAGTTCTGACAATGATCTTGACGTTGTAACCCTTCTTTTGCAAGGCTTCAACTTCTTCAACAGAACCATCGTTGGAGTTGTCATCAACGAAGATCAATTCAGACTTGGCAGAGCCTTCTTCACCCAAGGCCTTGAATAATCTTTCGGTTAATGGTTTGATGTTTAGTTTTTCGTGGTAAGCTGGAACGACAATGGAGTTTTCAATAGCCATTTTTGTTTTGTGTATAGATTGTGTACTATGTTTTGCAGGTTGTTTATCTCAAAAAGTTCAAGTTTATAAACATTGAAGACGTGTTCAAAAAAAATGGAGAAAGGGGGAATTTGTCACTATGGGGATTATGTTTTTTTTTTTTTCCCCCTACAAAATGAGGGAAAACTCACTTTTCCGTATATTGAAAAAAAAAAGATTACAGATTGGTTCTATATACACTAGTCCTTGTGGCTGATCATCAGCACTGTGTTGCATCTGATGAAGCAATCTCCTATCTTGCCTGTTTCCTTGTCTTTTATAAACTCAACCGTGTTCCCCAGTCTTAGGTTGAAGTAGTCATCGATGGATAACAAAGTACCCTTGTATACCGCATCGTTGAACTTCAAGTGAACCTCAATGTTCTTCCCATACAGAGATACCAGGTAATTTGTGGGCATTACGAAGTCATTTTGAGACCCATCTTGTTGCTTGTTTTCAGCATCATCTTCAGTCAGTAGCTTGTGCTTCAAAGCAGGCACCTTCTTGTTTATCTTGGATGTGTTTTTTTCATTCTTCAATGTAGCGGCCTTTTTTGGTATTATCGGGAGCTTTACAGTTGTCTTTTTGATAATATTTTTAGTTTCTTGTTTACTACCCTTCTTGCCTGCCATTGGTATATATAATTAAGTGATTGGTTCACAATGTCATCATCACATCTATATGAATGTATCAAAATACATCACATAAACAAATGTTACTGCAAAAAAAAAAGAAAAAAAGAAACAAAAAATTTCGGTGTAGTGATTTTCCGACTCTTATATCCGTAAAACAAAGAAACATTAATTAAAGTAGTTTACTTTCTCATATATACAGCTTTAAACACTAACCAGACTCAATTTCTTTTGAGGTTTTTCTCCTTCTTTTGATTCTTTATTCAAATCATTGATCTCAATGTACTCATTGTACAGAACAGACTTTATCATGCCCAACAGCATCAAGGCTACTCCAATGACATAGACCAAAGTCATGGCATAGAAGAAGTTACTGTTACCAGAACCCACAGTGATCCACAAATGATAAAAGACAGGCAACAAAACCAAACTGTGGATAACCAACAGACCCATGATCAGCTTGTTGTTTATAATATCCATATGAAACCACGATACAAACACGGTCAAGATCAATCCCAACTCACCGATGCTTGGGTATGGCTTGAACATAGTGATCCATGTGAACAAAATAACCACTGCTTGCAGAGGATATTGCTTGAATCTTAGGTATATTGGAATGATAAAGATATAACAATAGCCATTAAACACAAACTTAAAGAAGTTTCTGTATTCTTGGAACATTTCAGTGAAGAAGTACCACCACAAACCAATATTTGGATACTGTTCTTTGAACAAAACAGACGCAAATATCACATTGTTGATGAATGTTGGGTTCAGCTTATATGAAATACCATAAAGAACCGATAGTATCGAGACAAAAGAGACTATGTATTTTTTCTTTTGCTTAGTATCAACAAAGAAGTTCAACATTACTAATGACAACCCAATGTTGTAGACGTCAAGGTAAACACCCATGGCAATAGCAGCAGCGGCTTTATACACATTTGAAGCCTCAACTTGGTAGTCTTGACAGTAGTACAAAGCAGCAACTATGAAGAATTGTGTAAACACAAATTGTGTTTGCATTATCAAGTTCAAAAAGATCAATGGGTTGAACAGGTACAACCAGAATTTTGTCTTCAACTTTGAACTTACAGTATTTGGAACTTTGATTCTGATGATGTACATCAGCGTTAGGATGTCTACCAAAGCAAACACATAGAAATGCAGGGATTCTGGAATGAAGGCAAACAAAGAAACGTACAAGGGCATTTGGTTTAAATTAGAACCATTGTTCTTGAACCTGTTGAAGGTGATGCATTCCTTAAGAGTCTTGTATGATATGAATGGGGTATTGAATAGCACATCAATGTACTGAAGCATCATCTGGTGTGCATTTGCTGCACTGAGAAGCTTTGGAATAAGAACATATCTTGTGCTGACAACTGCAGCAACAAAGAGAGCATTAAAGATCAAAGCTGCCATCTGTATAGTACGATTGTTTTTGGTGTTATTACTTAAAGAGTGTGTTTCTTAAATTTTTTTTGGGTTTAAAAAATTAATTCCACAAATAGCATTTCTACCGTGTAGCGTGTTCTGTCTTTTTTTTTAAAAAAAAAAATTTTCTTATGTAAACAAAACACACCTTGCTGTTCACTTTTTTAAATAAATCATTCTGTGGAGAAAAATACTTTATCTTATCTAAACCAAAAAACACCATCATCACCAGAAACATGGACTTTGATTTGAACGAAGATATTAACGGTATCCGTTTTGCCTGGAACTGTTTCCCACAAACCAAGCAAGAATGTGAAAGAAACGTTGTTCCTTTATCCTGCTTATACACTCCTTTGAAGGAGATTGAAAACATGCCTGTTGCCAACTACAACCCTGTTATTTGTGCTTCCCAAAAGTGTAAGGCCATTTTGAACCCTTACTCCATTATTGACATCTCATCCAAGACCTGGTCCTGTAAGTTGTGTAACCACAGAAACAACTTGCCTACTCAATACCACGCCATCAGTCAAGAATCCATTCCTTTGGAATTAAGCTCCACAACCATTGAATATGTCCACGTTGCCAAACAAGTTTCTGTTCCTCCTATTTTCTTATTTGTTGTTGACTTAACTACTGATGCTGAAAACTTGGAAGCCTTAAAGGAATCGATCATTACCTCCTTGTCCTTATTACCTCCTAACTTATTGGTTGGTTTGGTTACTTACGACAGAAATGTTATGTTGTATGACTTGTCATGCAATGGTATTGAAAAAATCAATGTCTTCAGAGGTGACAGAGAATATGAAATGACTCAAATCTCTGAAATCTTATCTGGTGTCAAGGAAATCAATGCCTCCACTGCTGCCAGCAATGCTGAAGCCTTGAAGAGATTCTTCTTGCCATTGGAACAAGTTGAATTCAAGTTGACTGAAATCTTGGACAACTTGACTGTTGCTGACTGGCCTATTAACGGTGGTTGCAGACCTTTAAGAGCCACCTCCTCCGCTTTGAACATTTCTTCCTTATTAATGGAAAAGTGTTACAAGAACTTCTCTGGTAGAATCATTGTATTCTCTTCTGGTCCAGGTACCATGAACCCAGGTCAAATTGTATCTCCAGAATTGAAGGATCCTTTGAGATCCCATCACGATATCGACTCCGATAACGCCAAACATTACAAGAAGGCTGTCAAGTTCTACAACGCCATTGCCACTAGATGTGCCTCCAATGGCCACACTATTGATCTATTTGGTGGTTCTTATGATCAAGTCGGTGTTTCTGAAATGAAGCAATTAACTGACAGCACTGATGGTGTCTTGTTATTAACCGATGCCTTCTCAACTGCTATTTTCAAGCAATCCTTCTTGAGATTATTCTCAAAAGACAGCGAAGGTTACTTGACCATGGGTTTCAACGGTAGAATGTCCATTAAGACTTCTCAAGACTTGAAGATCCAAGGTTTGATTGGTCACGCCTCTGCTGATGAAGTCAACAAGACTGGTACTGCCGGTGCCTCCAACGTCTCCTTGAACTCCATTGGTATTGGTGGTACTTCTTCTTGGCAAATGTCTACCCTTTCTCCATACCACAACTATGCCGTTTACTTTGAAATGGCCAACACCACCCCTTCAGGTATGGACCAAGGTATGAACCATCAACAACAACAATACCCTCTAGCTTACACTCAATTCATCACCACTTATGAACACTCATCCGGTACATTGAGAACTAGAGTCACCACTGTTGCCAATGAAATGGTTCCAAACGGTTCCCAAAAGATTGGTCTTTCCTTTGATCAAGAAGCTGCTGCTGTGTTAATGGCCAGATTAGCTGTTCACAAGGCCGAAAAGGAAGACGAACAAGATGTTGTTAGATGGATTGACAGAGCCTTGATTAAGTTGTGCCAATCCTACAGTGACTACACCAAGGGTGATCCTTTGTCATTCAAGTTGAGCAGCAACTTCTCCTTGTACCCACAATTTTTGTTCTACTTGAGAAGATCTCAATTCTTGTCTGTCTTCAACAACTCTCCTGATGAAACTGCCTTCTACAGACACGTCTTCACCAGAGAAGACTGTACCAACTCATTGATTATGATCCAACCAACCTTGACTTCTTACTCAATGGAAAGCGAACCTGAACCAGTCTTATTGGATTCCATCTCTGTTAAGCCAAACACCATTTTGTTATTGGATACCTTCTTCTACATCTTGATTTACCACGGTGAACAAGTTGCTCAATGGAGAAAGGCTGGATACCAAAACGATCCAACCTACCAAGACTTCAAGAACTTATTGGAAGAACCTAAGCTAGAAGCTGCTGAATTATTAGTTGACAGATTCCCACTACCAAGATTCATTGATACTGAGTATGGTGGTTCCCAATCCAGATTCTTGATGAGTAAGTTGAATCCTTCTGTTGCTTACACCGACCAAGATTACTCTGCTGGTAACATTGTCTTAACCGATGATGTTTCTTTACAAACCTTCATGAAACATTTACAATCTGTTGTCGTCAACGATGAACAATAGAGTTAAATAAGTTATATATATATTTTTTTTTGTTATATTTCTATTACTGGCATTTCGTCGTTTTTGGCATCGAACAAAAGAACATTGTTTATGAGCTTAGCTTTGTTCAAACTGCTGATGAAGTCTTGTACTAGAGCAGCACCCATGATGGCTACAACTGCAGGGAGTTCAATCCCCTTACATTTGGTGAAGTAATCATCAGTTGTGAAAATCTTGGAGTTCAATGAGTTGAAAATGAATGGGATAGTTGTATTTTGCTTCAAGTTTCTCAATTGTCTGTTATTGAATTGATCTGCAAGGAAATCTTCAGAACTCAATTTGCTAATCATTTCTCTGAACGAAATAAACTTGTTCAAAGTCTTGGAAATCAACTTCATGTTGCCATCTTCTTCATTTTTGATCAACTCCTTGGATGCAAGTTCTGTATTTTTAGACAACTTCACTGGGAAGTTTCCCTGCAAAATAATGCCATTCTCCTTTTCAATTTGTGAGGCATCATTTGTAATGTCTAGTACTTTTTCTGAAAAAGAGAATCTATTGATATAATCAACAAAGACCATGCTGGATAAACCATAGGATTGGGCAATGTATATTGGTAGGTTCAATTCACGTGTGCAATCATTAATTTGACATAAAAATTCATTATCTAAAATTTCAGTTATAATAACCAAATCAAACTTGTTCAAAAATGCCTTGTCAAGGAGTAATTTATTTGTATCATTCTTGATTGTTGTCAAGTTACATCTCGGATTCATATCCGTCATGTTGGCTTCAGCTACATCCAGTCTCTTGACTCTTTGCCCTTTAAGATCTGTAAGATCAGACTTGTATATGAAAAATTGGTTATAGTAAGTATTGACATCATCAACATCAATGTCATGGTCATCTAAGACGGTGATGTTACCAATCCCTGAAAGCAATAGGTTCTTCATGATTTCAGTACCCAACCCATTCAGGTTGACCACCAGAACATTGCTTTTTAGAATCAGCTTTTGGGTGGACATACCCCACAGTCTGATCTGTCTGTCGTACAGCTCAACATCAACTTTGTCCTCTGTGCTCATTGTGTATATTTAGTATGTGTTTGGTTACAAATGTGTAACTATTTTCACGAGGTGTTTTTGAAAAAAAAAAACAAAAAAAAACAATGTCAATAGCATTTCAAAAACAGTTCTTTTTTTTTTTTTTTTTTCATTAGTATTTTTTGAACTTCATGGGGGAAACGATCACTTTTCCAATCACAAGAATATCAACCCAAAAAGAAACCATTATATAGAATGAACTTGCACAATATTCTTAATGCAGACTGCAACAGCATTCTGAAGAGCCACAAGCCTCACCAGTTTAATAACACCAGCCCATCACAATCACACAGCGTATATGAACTACCATGCTACTTTTCTGAAGAACAACTGGATTTATACCATAAAGTCATTCAACTTCACTACAGTGATATCCTTCAACTGATTAATAACGACTCTGCTGATATGTCTGACTACATCAAAAACTCCATGGACTTATTAGCAATCAACCTAGAGTCTGTTTCCATACACCCATACGTCCTAATCATGAGTAAACTACCGAATTCTAACAGACAGTTGGTATTCAAGGAGTTTGTCAAAACAAAACTATTGAGCAATTCAGGTAAACTGTATGCTTTGAAGATGTTGATAGAAAATATTAGGGAAACAAAGAGCAAGCAGGATGTGGTGATATACTTCAGAGGTGACTTCAACATCAACAAGCTGTACGATTTTGAAGATACAAACTACAAGCACTTGTCGTACATTCCTGGTGATATTTTGCAAGAAATCCAACTAAGAAGAAATACCATATCTGATTTACAAATGGGAGAAGTGAAGTCAGAGGATTTGAATGAGGATTTAAGTGAGTTGGAAAACTTGGCCAAGTCCAACGAACCCATCAATGCAATAAGCACAAAAGACAACTCAGGCGATGATTCAAACGACAGTGAGTCTGGGGAAGATACCAAAAAGAAGACCATTGACAACAAGAACATTAATTCTAAAAACAATGAAGAAGATTCTATACAAAGTAGTATTGGTGGTCGCTCAAAATCAACCTTAAGTAGCACTACTCAACCTACAAGAATATGTGATATTTTGGAGGCTATTTTGACTGCTAGCTTAACTCCGAAAAACAATAACAAAATACACATACAAAGGTATGATGGGAAGAAGGGTTTGAAGAGAGATACCAAGAGTTCAAACAATGCTGACAATTCAAGCAACGAGAATGAAAATAGAAAGAGAACACACGATGAATTGACTGTGCATCTTGTTTCCAACATGGAGCATGAATGTCCAGTTGACAATGCAGATTTGATTATCACTCTGGATTCATGTTTTCCCCCAAGCAGCTTTGGTCCTTTGCAAAACGTGGATACAATTGCCCTGTTTACGCCGTACTCCATTGACCATTTCTTGAAGTTGAAGGAAAAGAATGCGATGATGAGTGTTAAGGATGTGATCATGGATGTTATTTGCAACAAAGACAGAGCCGGGTCATTGAATGATTCCTGGATTTCCGAGTACTTGAATGGTCTGAATGGGGTTTTGCCTTTGAAAAACAATAGCATCTTCAATGAAACAGACTTTTTCAGTTCAAAGAGTTATACAAAAGGTTATAAGAAGTTGACTGAGCAGATATTGGAAAACTCAGATGACTTGTATGGTGATTTTTTGAAAAACTATGTCAATGGCTTAGACTCTGGTAATTCGATATTTAACTTTTTGAGATACTTGAAGAATATTGACCATACGATAAACTTTTCGGAATTATCAGACACAGATGTTTGTAATATTAGAAGGCTAGTTAAGGACAGAATTCATTTGAAAGATGATGACAGTGCTTTGAATGATGATAATTTTAAGATTAGCAAACATTTACTTGTCAACTTTGACCAAAGAATATTGTATCAATTGAGTAAAAGATTCAGCTCTTTTAAGAACAATAACTCTAATAAGGAGTTATCAAATGAGGAGTTGTTTGATAAGCTACAAAATGAGAAAGAACTAAAAAGTTATGCTGAAAAATTTAACGAGTCTATAAACAAAGAGATTGAATTCTTTGATTCTGAATACCAATCTTTGGTTAAGAAAATAGTGGTTGATGGTATTGGATTCACAAAAGAATCCAATGAAAAGATAGCCCGTGGTTTGGAAAAGCAAAAACAACTAAGAGAAGAAATATCGAAGACCAAAGATGAGCTTAATAAGAATGAAACCAGTGTATCCAGTTCAGAGACGGTAATCAACTCTCTGAAGAAGAAAGTCAATGATAAAAGTAAAGAGGCTGAGTACTTGAGTTCTGAAATCTCCAAGGCTGAGAAATCCATCGTTGATTCTGATGCAGAAATTTTGAATATTCAACAAAAATTAGAAGCTATTGAAGCTGAGATTAAATCCAAATTGTCGGTTATCTCTACAAACAAAAGAGCAATTTCAGAGCTGAACAACTCTGATGATGCTGAGGAAACTAAAAATATCATGGAAGAAACCAGTAATTTATTCACTGTAGTTGCTGAACTCCCTTCAAAGCGTTCCAAAAGACAAAGAAGAAGGTAATTTGTATTACATTATATAAAGTTAATTTTTGCATTGAAACCAGCTGTAAGGATCTTACCATTGCTCATTATTTTTGAAGTCAATAGCTTGTCTCCAACAATCTTCATCGCATCTCTATCTTCGTTAATATTTTCTATGAATCCATTCACCAAAGTGTTGACTTCCACACTTGCATCCTTGAATCCCGTGCTGACTAGTACATTATCCCTCAAGTCCATTGAAGTAACCAAATTCCCCTGGTGGACTAATTTCTCATCAATCAAACAATCATTTATTCCGCTAATGTTTATTTTTCTCAAGTCAAATATCTTCAACTTCCCCTGGCCCCCTGCTATTAAAGTATGATTGTTTGCTAAAAGCTTCATTGCGTGACAGGCCTCCTTGTCTATATTTTTGGATCTCCCCAATAAAGAACCCGATCTTAGATCGTGCATCTGGATTTCGTCACCAGTGGCAGTTACAAAGAGATTGTCATACTCGGACAAACTCATTGCAGTGAGAGGTGAAGTATACCCGTCTTGTTTGTACAAAACGGTATCAGAGGCATTTAGATCATGCAGAGACCATGTTTTGTCATGTGAAATGGCTAGGAGATTGTTAGAGGTGTGGTTCAATGTGCACACATCAACAATTCTATCTTTGTGTACTTGTCCTTGAGCTGTAGTACCTGAATTGTTTAACAAAAGAGAGCCGTCCTGCGCACCTGAAACAATAAGATCAGAGCCAGGGATATAGGCTAATGCAGATATTCTTGTGTTATTGTGATTGTATAAGGTTTTACTTTCAGTTGTGGCCATATTATAAGTTGATACATCACTCCTGTGCGTGGAAAACAATATCTCATCTTGTTTGTACTCTATGATTTTGGCTACAGCACCATTGGCAGTGAAGTCTGATCTGTTGGTCAACTGAAAGCTACGTTTGCCTTCAAAAATATTATTGCTCGGTTTCTTTGTTTTGATATATTCTGGGTATTTCTTTATAAGGGTTAGTCTAAAATCTATGGTTTGAGTATTGGCTGGAGTGTAGAAGTCATCTACAGGCACAAAATCGGACATTCTATCAGTTGGAACTCTTTAGTTTGGTTGGTTAAGCTATCAATCTTAATATCAAAATTTTTGGCAAAAAACTTAAAAATGAGATGTTTTCCCATCACACGAAAAAAAAAAAAAAAGGTTCATAAATCTCAAACACCTTTATTTCCAAAACCAAAAAGCAAATATCATTATAAAGATGTCGATTGATAAAAAGGTTTTAGCCACATACATCGACAAGTTGGAAGTAACTTTGGATGACGAAACACAATTGGAATACCACTTGTCCCAACACTTAAGAATGAACGGTTTATACTGGGCAGCCATTTCCAAACAAATGGTTGATCAAGAAGTCAGTCCCACCAAGAGAGAATCCTTGGTTTCATGGATCAAGGAATGCTTTGATGCTGAAACTGGTGCTTTTTCTCCGTACCTGAAACATGACACCCATATTTTATCCACTTTATCAGCCATACAATTATTAATCATCTACAATGAAATAGATTTCCTGAAGGAAAGTGTATTCCCAAAAGTTCATCAATTCATTAGAGACATTCAATTGCCAAGTGGTGCATTCAAGGGTGATCTGTATACCCAAGAGTTGGACACTAGGTACTCATACAACAGTCTGCATATTTTATTTTACATTAACAAATACACCTCACAGATATTTATTGATAATCAGCTGCATAAAATTGTTGAAACTGGACTGTCATACTTGAAACAATGTTTCAACTATGATGGTGGGTTTGGTCTTAAACCACAAAGAGAATCTCATGGTGCGCATGTATGGACCTCATTTGCAAGTTTTGCCATCTGGGACAAAATCGATGAGTACTTTACCAAACAAGAGCTCGAGGATTTGAAGTGGTGGTTGAGTGAAAGACAGAACCTAGATGGTGGGTTGAACGGAAGACCTTGCAAGCTGTCTGATTGCTGCTACTCTTGGTGGTGTTTAGCCTCTTTGAAACTTATAAACTACAGCAAACACTTCAAGGATAACAAATACGATTGTTTGGAAGCTATAGATCTGCATAAGCTGAAGGAGTTTATTGTAAAGTGTCAGGACGAGGTCAATGGTGGTATTTCAGACAGACCAGGGAACGTCGTTGATATCTTTCATACGTGTTTCGGTCTGACTGGGATGTCATTGATAGAAGAAGTCCTCAAAGAAGACACATTCAAAGAAATAGACCCTCGTTTTTGTATGTTGAAAGAAATCATCAATAAATAATATATATATGTGAGAACTAAATTTTCATTTCCTTCCAGAAATACTTTCTTAAACATGGAGCATACTCCCACCATCCACACATTGAAGTTTCAGAGTTTGATATGAACTTACCTGTGTTAACCACTTGAACACCATTGAAGCTTGTATGGTATGTTGATGCAGATGTGTCAACCAAGACCATGCTTGTAGGCAAAGGGTTCAGCTGCAAGAAATGATCAAAGTCCCAGTTGATCACATTTTTGTGGAAAAACAAGTGTTGTTGAGAAATCAAGGTCTTGGCAACTTTGTATCCCTTCTTTTTTTTGTTTTCTAGTTGGTCTATAATGTCATTTTCAGGCATTTCCAAATCAAGATCAATTTCATTGGAAATGAACTTCTTGTGGTATTTATTGTTAACAATCATAATTTCTTGGTTCAAGTATATTAATTTCACAGGATTACTTTTGAAGTGGCTGTTATTCAAAACAGCTGGGTAGTTCTGATTTTTGATGAAGAAATCTGGAATTCCAGACTTTGGGAAGGTATCGTCAGCACCAAACCACGGATCGTTTTCTCCAGGAACAAAAACGAACTGTGTTTTTGAATTCAGCAAGTTTTGGTGCTTGTTAATGATCCCAAATAGAGTATTGAAGTTTTCGCTGTATTGTTTGTAGACGTTTCCTATATTTGACATGATATCCACTTTGAGACTCTTGGAAACAAAAGACCCTTGGAAGACTATGAATCTTGGTATGGCTAAGGTATCCGCTTCAAAAGTATCTAAAACCTTTTCAATAGCATTCAGAACTCTTTCGTCATCCAAGAACATGTCTCCACCCAAAAATGCAATCCAGTTCTTCTTCAGCTTCACATTTATGTCTTCCAATTTCAAGAAGAAATCTTCATTCAAAACATAGTTATTTTCCTTGTTGATACCCAAGTAATCCATTTTATTCAGTCTTTTGGAAATTGTCACGGGCCTTGGTTCGTTCTTAGGGAAATAAGCATATCTGACATGGAATATTTCACCAATGGTGAAGTAAATACCTTTCAGGATGAGCACTTCACCAGGAATCAAGAAATACTCGGTATGGTCGTATTCCAAGTTATCCAGTTTTAATTTGACTGTGCCACTTGGATCTTCTAAAATCCACTCATTTTTGAAGTTTCTTCTTAAGATACCACATAGAGTAAAGACTTCTTCGTTTCTACCTAAGAGATCCTTGATCGGGTTAAATTTCACGTCTTCATTGCTGTTCTTGATGTGTTTGTTTTTAATCAATTCTATTCTGTTTATCAATGTTTGTGGTTTTGTTAATGGGTTGATCACATTCTTGTAGCTATGCTCCATATCAGCAAATGGGGATAGTTTTAAATCAAATGTCTTTTGGTGGTGTTTGTACTTCAATGAGGGAAGTTCATCAAAGCTGGCAAACTTAATAAAGTTGTGGTAATTCTTCATCATGTTTTGTTCTTGCTCAACATCCATTGAAACATTGAATGATTCATCTGGAGCTACCATGTCCAATGATGTCGAATTACCAGGTTCTATGTCGTTGAAAGACATGTCTATATTTTCCTTCAAAGCATCTGAATGGCCCTTTGTTTCATATAACTCGTTATAAATCATCATGATGTTGTCTTTATCTTCGAATTTTTTCCCATAATTTCTAGCAATCCATTCTCTGGCTATGGAATCAATGATTTTTTTGGTTTGGTTTAGTTGAGTTGTCCGCCACTCACCACCAATGGCCTTGTTACCGATGATGTAGGCAAGAGTTTGAAGACCATTTGTTGTTAGCAGAAGATTGTGTTGTTTTGTGATTATTCTGTAAACAATGGGTCTGATGATATGGTTTGGAATATCAACAGGAAGAAAGATGTTGTCCATTTTTTGGGTATTAAGTTGTTGTTTTTTTGGTGTTATACAAGAGTGTAAAGTTGTTATAATTTGATGAATAATTTCTTCATGTATATAAAATTTTTTAAAAAATGGTAAAAAAAAGAATTGTGGTATTGTAACCTGTTCACGCGTCTGTCACGTGCGGACATGTTAAAACCTACGCGTATTTTCCCCATGCAATACCAAAAAACTAGGCGGCTATTTTTTTTTTTGGTTGGAAAAAAAAACACACACACACACCCCACCAAAAAAAAAAAAAAGAAAATGAAAATCTCCCTTGTGATTTAACTAATTCAAAATATAATAGTATACCAGTGCACTATGGAAATCAATCAAAACAAACTAAAGGCTATACTAGCCAAGATGAATGTTGAAGATGATACTATCTACAGCAAGAAGACAAAAAAGACAAAGCATGCAACCAAAGATAACAAAATTACCAAACAAAGAATCAACAAGAGCAACAAGAGAAAACAACCAACAAAGAACACCTCTCTTTTGACAAAGTTTTTGGGCTTTTTTAATACTAACACCAAGGAAACCAATACTGACGAAACATTACTAGACATACAGTCAAGATTCAACAACCAGGATAGTGTTCAGAGCATCAAGAAAAAACTTATTAACCCTTCAAACAAGAGCACCAAGAGTACATATGTGGACGACTCCATCTTCAACTCCAAGGGCAAAAACTTCTACAAAACCCCACTTCTGAAGGAAGCACCAAAAGAAGAGGAAATTACATTAAAACAGCTGACTGACAAGCTGAAGGACTATGAAAAGACCATCGGTGCTCTTGAAAAGACTGTTAGTGACATGTCCAATGAAATAACTCTGATGCAACAGCAAAACAAGCATGATGGGTTTGTGGACATGTCTTTGATAAAGGAAAAGAGAAAGATTAATAATCTGCAATCAAGCGATCCAGTGATTCCATTTGAGGAAAACAGCAACAACAACATAAACACCAGTGCTAGAAAGAGAATATATCCCGACATCATGCCCTTTGACAAGCTTTCCCCAATAAAAAGACAAAATACATTTGCAGCCAGAGAAAATAGCATTCTTGAAGGGTCACCAAGAGAAAAAAAGAAGGCAAACGCCATCACGAGCTCACCTACGAAGAAATACAAAGGAGATAAACTAAGCAATAGTAATATTACAAGACTGTTAAGAAACGAGCAGGGCAAAGACGACGATTCATATGACTGGAGACAGATCGAGGAGGACTCTATTTCATCCAGTGACATTGAGTAATTATATATAATTTTGGTTATCAAAAAAAAAAGAGGCAACGGATTTTGTTTATCTTCCCACCCTTTTTTCTATTTTTACGGTTAACACTTATTATTTTTTTTTGTTTAATTTCTCTAAAACGATTGTCAGACACCAATAAAGATAAATAACCAGTGCAATGAGCGATGTTGATTTTCTGAACAAGGGTCTTGAACTTGTCACCAGTGCGATTGATCTTGACAACAACAAAAAATACAAAGAGGCTTATGAAGCCTACTACAATGGGCTTGACTACCTGATGCTTGCCATCAAGTACGAAAAAAACGACAAATCCAAGGAACTTATCCGTGTGAAGTTCATGGAGTACCTGAACCGTGCTGAGAAGCTGAAGAAGTTTTTGGAGGATGAGGAAAAACAACCTGTCAAGGAAACAAACACCAAGAAAAACGAGGCTGCAAACACAGACGATGATAAACTAAAGAGTTCCATTTCCCAGGCTATTTTGACTGAAAAACCCAATGTTCAATGGTCTGATATTGCCGGGTTGGAAACAGCCAAGGAATCCTTAAAGGAAGCTGTTATCTTGCCTGTCAAGTTCCCACACTTGTTCAAGGGAAAGAGAAAACCCACAACAGGTATTTTGTTGTATGGCCCACCGGGGACAGGTAAATCCTACCTAGCAAAGGCTGTTGCGACTGAGGCACAATCAACTTTTTTTTCGATCTCCTCATCAGACCTGGTTTCTAAGTGGATGGGTGAGTCTGAAAAGCTTGTCAAGAACTTGTTCCATTTGGCTAGAGAAAAAAAACCTAGTATTATCTTCATTGATGAAATCGATGCTTTGACTTCTGCAAGATCCGACAATGAGTCCGAAGCCTCCAGACGTATCAAAACAGAGTTATTAGTTCAGATGAATGGTGTTGGTAATGATACCAATGGTGTTTTGGTTTTAGGAGCCACAAACATCCCATGGCAGCTGGACTCTGCAATCAGAAGAAGATTTGAAAAGAGAATATACATAGCCCTTCCTGAACTGGGGGCCCGTTGCAAGATGTTTGAATTGAATGTTGGTGATACCCCATGTACTTTAAAGAGAAAGGACTTTAGAGTACTGGGAAAGATGACCGAGGGATACTCAGGTTCAGATATCAATACTGTGGTCAAGGATGCATTGATGGAGCCTATAAGAAAAATCCAAACAGCTACACACTTTAAGAAGGTTCAGGTTGAGGGGGAAACCAAGTACACGCCATGCTCCCCAGGAGACCACGACTCAATTGAAATGTCATGGCTTGATATAGAAAACGGTGAGGATCTGCTTGAACCTGATCTAACCCTGAAGGACTTCATAAAGAGTATCAAAAGAAGTAGACCTACAGTCAACCAAAATGATCTTGACAAGCAAATTGAATTCACAAATGACTTTGGTCAAGAAGGTAATTAAAAATAAATATATATATGTTGGCTTAATAAATCACTCAATAACATTGATGTTGTTCTTTTCATCGTTTATCTTCACAGAGGCGATTTTGATCTTGATAATGGCATATGAGTCACACTTGTAATTCATTGATTCAGGGTCTTGTTTTTGAAGGAAGTCTTGGTAATACTCAATTTCCTTTTCATCGGCCAAGACATAGGCTTCTCCGGTGATACACGCAGAAATGTTTCTCTTTAGTTCTTGTTGGTTCAATTGTTTCAACAAATTGTTAAAAGTTTCGTTCTCTTCATTTGGATTCTCCTTTCCTGTCAACATCCAATCATGCAACAAAACAGAAACATGCTTGTTCAAGGAGATGTTCTTGAACTTGGTGGTGTGTCTTGGAGTCAAAAATACAATCAACTTGTTGTCTTCAGGCAAGAAGGTCTTGTCTTCAGATATGTACAGGTAATGCATCATTGATATAGATGGGACATTGGTTTCTGGATTGGAAGTAGCCAAATGAAGGAACTTTGAGTCTGATAGCAGGTATTGAAGGTGGTCTGGGAACTGTGTGTTTAATTTAGACATTTTGGAGATGATTTTGGTGTTTTTTTGGGTGTATTTGCAAAAGAATGATTACTTGAAAGGGGAGGGATTAATTTCTTATGTAAAGGGGGAAAATCATTATGATATAGATTTGTGACAAATAATAATCACATGGCGGGGTAAAGAAATTTAAACCATTACACGTGACCATGCTTTACATCACGTGCTTTGACACCAAAAAAAACATTAAAAAGTAAATCTGTATTAATCCCAAAAAAAAAAGTAAATCTATTATAAAACACTATTATATAAGCTTAGATTCTGACTTGGTTTGTTCTGTTGTGCAAGTATATTTGAGAACCACAGAAGACAACAAGTCCCAAGTAGACCAGAGCTGTGGTGAAGATGGTCTTGGCTATAAGAACACCCTCCTCAACAGTAGGGTCGTTGATTGAGTGGCCTACAAATTCTTCATGACCGGAGTTGTACAGGTGCCCTAGAACAGTTAGAATCACACATCCAAATATGGAGATCACAGTACAAAACCATGCTTTACCTTGTCCTACTACTGGCTTCATTTTTTATTATGTTGTTTATTTGTTTTTGGTCTATTTATGTTGACAACATTTCTTACAACCAAATTAACAAAATATGTATTAAAAAAAAAAAAAGGTTTATAAAGGGGGAAAAAAAAGAACAATATATGAAAAGGTCAAAAAAAATATATATACAGCCAACATTTGTTTTATCGGACTTAAACCCTACAATCCTTCAAACTTTCTAATTCCATGCTTCAAGGACTCTTGTTTTCTCTTCAACTCCTGCTGCTTCTTCTTTTGCTGCTTCTTAGAAATCTTGTTGATGTCCTTGTTTGACATCTTGATTTCCTGCACTTCTATTTTTCTAGGCTTTTCCTCCATGGCCTTCTTAAAGCTAGCAATGGCTTCATCATCACTATTGTCATCACTTTCTTCTTCTTCTTCTCCACTTAAAATATCATTTTCTGGATCAACAGAGCTGACTGAATCATCACTGAAATCCTCATCACTGGAGTCTTCACTCATTATTTCTGGCTCTTCTTCTTCACCTTGATCAATTTCCCACAACTTGATGGCATTCATGGACCCAGATACTAGTCTATACTCGTAGTCGATATCCAACAAGGAAACATCCTCGTACTTCCCGTGGTGCACCTTCTTTACTATTCTCTTCACCTTCCCATCAATCAAGTAAACAAACCCATCAGTAACACCACACCAGACTCTATTGTTATTCAGCATTGTTGGAATCAAAGTTTCAATCCCTTCGTTTCTGGCGATCTTAATTCTTCCTATTTGATCTTGGTACTCATTAAGCCCGTACTTCCAAGTAGTCAAAACACCCTGGCCTTGTCCACAAAACATGGTTGTATCGTTTTCATCATCGTTCAAGTAACAGATAGTCAGCAACTCATCTTCCTGGTCCTCAGATGATTGCACCTTTGAGATGTCCTTCCATCTGCAATCCCAGATTTGTATGGATGTTTGTCCAGCAGAGACAAACTTGTGCACAGACAAAGCCTCCGTGATGAACTCATCTTGGATTTTGCTCTTACCTGTTTTCTTGATCACTTTTTTGTAGTTGTTCTTGTTCAAGGACTCTATTTTGTTGATGCTATCACCGTTGTGAAGACCTTCAAGGGTATTGAACATCTCCAGCTTGTAGTCATTGTCTGCATCGTACTTCATCACCTTGACAATCCCCTTTTCTTCAGTCCCCATCAGAATGTACTCGTTGAAGGCATACAAGCAGTTTGGCTTCACACCAATCTTATCCAATTCTTCAAAGTGGTACTTGTCCAGAATCTTCCCGTTCTCACTTTTGAAAAGCTTCATGTGGTTATCCGACCCGACAGAAACAGCAGTGGTTTCATCAACATAAACGACATTTCTGCATGACTTTTCGTGTCTCTTGGTTTTCCACAACAAGTTCACATGCTTGGATATTTCAGCTGTGTCGATTTCTTCCTCATTTTCGTTGAATAACTCATACTGGAACTCCTTGCCTATTTTGGTAAAGACCATCTTGATTTTGTTTTCTCTGCTGACGTTGTATTCCAAACAGCAGATGTGACCAGTGGAGAACCCGATCAGCATTTGGTTTTTGGATGGGTGCATGGCCATGGTGAAAATCGCATTCTCACATTCAATTGTGATGTTCAACAGTGTGGAATCCATAATAATAGTGTGTTTGGTTTAGTATATATATGATTTATAAATTTTAAATTTAAATTTTTAAAAAATAGTGGGAAGAAAAAAAAGAAGAAGTCGTTTACACTAAAAAAAAAAAAGAAACGGAGCAAACTTCACAATCAGTCCTTGAGACCCCCACGTTTCCAAATACTCTCAACACTTTCTCTCATCTTCTGCTTCTCAGCATCGTCCATGCCGTCTTCGTCATTGTCGCCACAAAAGGCCTCCAGAATACCCTCTCCAAGAGTCTTGCTCATGGCTCTGAATGCAAGTTGTTTTTCTCGCTGGTAGTCATTCGCTAGCTGTATACTCTCCACAAACTCTCTGGTGTAAACATCAGGGTTTCTGGTATTTTCTATGTACTGGATGACATCAAGGGGGATGTTGACGTTTTTTTCTGTTTTGCTTAGTGCAAATGAATCCGCATTGAGTTCCTTAAGAGTAAGGAATATTTTGTTGAGGTTGTTCACAATACTGTGCTGCGTGTCCTCAGTGTTTGTGTAGTCGTACACAGTGAGGTTCAGTTCATTGAATGTCTCAATCAAGTCCTTTGTCTTGGTCTGTATGTTCGTAAGTTGGTCAGCCATGGTGTATATTAGTTTTGGTGTTTTTATGGTAAGTGAGTATGATATTTTTTTAGGAGTTGTGTTTGTTTTTTTTTTTTTACTGTGGTGGTTCAAAAAATTACGAGTAAAAAATTAAATAATTATGGAAATTATATGATTACAGTAAAATGTTGGCCTTATTAGCTAAATGAATAAAATGTGGTTTTAAAAAACACCTGGATATACAATTTCTATCTTTTCAAGAGTGAGTTTGGTATACAACCAGATGACAACTACTATGGATGAGTATCTGTCCACCAACTCAAGTGCTATCAATATCAAAAAAGTGCAACTTGCCCACTGGAACGCACAGTTGAAAAAACTGAATACCCCTGAAGAAATCATCCAATGGGCTATTGTTACCTTTGGTAATATCTACCAAATATCAGCTCTGGGCATCAGTGGTCTGGCCATTATCCATTTGCTGTCACAAAAATTCCCAGACCACAAAATAGACTGTATCTTCATCGATACTCTTCATCACTTCCCACAGACTCTGGACTTGGTTGATAAAATCCAAGGCAAATATTATGGTGAGGGCGTTATCTCCGACTTCCATATAATCAAACCTTTAGGTCTAAATACAGAAAAAGAGTTCAGCGACAAGTACGGTGATAACTTGTGGATCAGCGATGATGACAAGTATGATTACTTTTCCAAAGTTGAGCCATTGGAAAGAACATACCAAGACTTTGGAATTGATTTGGTGATCACAGGCAGAAGACAAACACAAGGGAACAACAGAAAAGACATGGATATTATTGAGTACGATGCGATGAACAAGGTGTTTAAAATAAACCCATTTTACAACTACACATTCAAGCAGGTCCATGATATTGTAAAAGAGGGACAGGTGCCAACCAATGAGCTTTTGGAGTACGGGTACAAGTCCATCGGTGACTACCACTCAACATTGCCTACAGTTGGGGATGATGAGAGAGGGGGCAGATGGTCTGACAAGAAGGGGAAGACTGAGTGTGGGATCCACCAGCCAGAGAGGTTCTCCAAGTTCAAGTGATTTATTTATTGTAAGGGGGTTTTTTTTTCATATTAATTAAAGGGCGCTACCGAAAATGCCGTTTTTGGTTAACAATTTTGTTTTTTTTTTACCAATTTGGTGAAAAATTTTTTTTTCTTTCTCTAATTTTTCATTTTTTAAATACTTCCCAAAAAACTATCAACTCTAAAACACCAAGAAAACCTAACACCATATACTCAAGATGTCTACTTACGCTAAGCTATTCAGAATGCCACCTGTAACTCCAAGATGGAGCACCATCAAGGACAACGTCAAGAGACAAGTCTTTGCTGAAACTGAGCTTGAACAAAAGACTCTTAAATCCATATCCAGAAATACCCTTCTACCTACCAAAGTCAGATTGCAAGCCCAATTACAGCTTTCTGCCATGCCGAAGTGGTCCAAGATGTCCCAAATCAGAAACAGATGTGTCATGACCGGTACAGGTAGATCCGTTGCTGGTGAAGGTGTCAAGCTTAATAGAATCCAATTCAGAACCAGAGCCATCAGTGGAGAATTACCTGAATACAAAATTGGGGGTTGGTAATTGTATATATCAAGTTATGTAAATAGGAAAACAAAAAATTCAGCATTATTTTTTTTTTTGTTTAAAAATCTCATATTGGTATTTATTATTTATGATAAATAAAAAAAGTGCATATTTATTATTGTTAAGAACAAAATCATTATAAGATGGTACATCTCTTCTTATCCTTCTTACCGTTCTTACCGGCCTTTTTGTTTAACTTGCTCTTGTTTTGCTTACCCATCAAGGAAGCTCTGGTGGCAGCTTCAAAGACTTCTCTAACACCAAATCCGGTCTTAGCAGAACATTCGATATAATCAGTGGCACCGATTTGATCGGCAACATCTTGACCTTGTTGTTGAGTAACAGGACCTTCAGAACCTATGCTTTGTAGATGTTGGATGATGGCAGTATCGTTTCTTAAATCAACCTTACAACCAACCAAGATGATAGGAACACCTTGACAGAAATGTAAGACTTCAGAGATCCACTTTTCTAACACATTTTCCAATGAATCTGGTAAATCAACAGAGAAACATATGATAACAACATTGGAGTCTGGGTATGATAGAGGTCTTAATCTGTCGAAATCTTCTTGACCAGCAGTATCCCACAAAGCCAATTCAACTCTTCTTCCATCAACTTCAACATCAGCAACGTAGTTGTCAAAAACAGTTGGAACGTATATGGTTGGGAACTTACCCTTGGCAAAGACCATCAACAAACAGGTCTTACCACAAGCACCATCACCAACGATGGCTAGTTTTCTTCTTATGCTACCATTAACATTATTATTTTGAGACATTATTTATTTATATATATATTTCGGAACGGTGTTTGTATAAAGTGTCTATATTTAGTGTGTACATTATCAAGTTATCAAAAGAAACACAAGGGAGAAAAAATAACAATAAAAAAAAAATAACAAAAAACAACATTAAAAAAAAAATTAACCACACAAGTGTGTCCCAATCCGTGTAATTGATCCCAAAATGGAGAAAGATTATGTTATAAATTTAGCGCCTTTTGTTTTTTGTGTGTGAGGAAAATTTTTTTTTATTTTAGATTACCCGCTCTAGATCGTGTTTTTTTGTAAAGATAAACAAAGACAGGGTAAACTTGTTTTTTTTGTGTCTGGTTCACGTGATAGAGTCATGTGACTTTGTTTTGTCTTATATCCGTTAAGAAATAAAGATCTTTTCTTTTTCTGTGTTTTTTTTTGTTTTTTCTCCCTCTATACGATGTAATATCCTAAAACAGACACAATTACCCAAATAGGAAATACGTGCTGGTAACCCATTTTTTTTATTATTTTTCCCATCATGTTGTTATTTTTTTTTTTCAACCAGTTTTGATCACTGAAAAAAAAAAAAAAAAAGATAGAAAATTTTTTTGCAATGTTCTCCGGTAAATTACTGTTAATGATTTGTTAATTTTAATTTAACAACCTTTTGCTATTGTGTTCATATATCACTCAAATACCCAAAATTTAATACACTTATTAAATCCTTATAATACTTCATATACACTCAGTATGAATTTGCAAGATTTCTTAAAGAACAACGACTTTGGTCAAAGCACATCCAGCTCTTTCAATTTCCCTTCCAACGACATTGATGTTTCCAAAATCAATGAAACTCCAAAGGCTTCAAAGGCTCCTGGTCTAAACGACTTCTTAACCGGTAAGGCTTCCTCTTTAGATCCAGCTGCTGAAAGCACCTTGAACAGCAAGAAGAAGTACGTTGACCACCCTGTCCCAGACTACCCTCCTTTCATGGGTACCTTTGTCAACTTCCCTTCTGACATCACTGAAGACGGTGTCAAGAACTGGTTTGAAGATGGTATCCAAAACCCAGGCTGTGTCTTGACCTTGAACATCCCAAAGAACATGGACAACACCAACAAGCATAGAGGTTTTGTTGAATTCAATGCCAAGTCTGATTTGGAAAAGGCTTTAAAGCTATCAGGTTCCTACTTAAACGCCAACAAGGTCTATGTTGATGTTGCTGACCCAAACACCAGAATGAACAACAACGGAAGAAACGGTGGTGGTTACGGTGGTAGATACACCTCTGGTTTGACCTTAGACTGGAGCAAGGGTAGTGGTGCCGCTCCTCAACAATTCGATGATTCATATAGCAATAACCGTGAACACCAAGTAGTGGACTGGTCCAGAAAAGGTGCCAATGCCATGGACCGTGGTGCTCCAGCCTCATCCATGGATTGGTCCCAAAAGGGCCAAAACGTCAGAGAATCCAGAAACGATGGTCCTCCAGCCTCCGCCTTAGACTGGTCCCAAAAGGGTCAAAACGTCAGAGAACCAAGAAACAACGGTCCTCCAGCCTCTTCTTTGGATTGGTCCCAAAAGGGTGGCAACTACAGAGAACCAAAGTCTGAAGGTCCATCTGCTACTTCCTTAGATTGGTCCCAAAAGGGTGGTAACTTCAGAGAACCAAAGGCTGAAGCTCCTGCTGCCTCTTCTCTAGACTGGTCCCAAAAGGGTGGTAACTACAGAGAACCAAAGTCTGAAGGTCCAGCTGCCACTTCTCTAGACTGGTCCCAAAAGGGTCAAAATGTCAGACAACAAAGAGAAACTTCTAAGCCAAAGGCTGTCTCCCCAGCTTCTTTCGATTGGTCCAAGAAGGGTGCCTTAGCTGGTGAAAACAGATCCCAAAGAAACTCCAAGAATAACGATAACAAGGATACTAAGTCAACCAAGACACTAGGTTTTGAAAAGCTAACCATAGATTCTGAATAAAAAAAAAAATTAAAAGTAGGTAATTTATAATACAAGATTAAGAGTATAATTAAATATATAGTTGTTTTTTTTTTTTTCTAAAAATTTTTTTTATGTAAATATATAGTTTTATAACGATGTCAAGTCAAAGAGCTTGTGTTTTGGAGTGATGATTTTTCTTATCTCATCTAGATTAACTAAGCATGCATATCTTTCCATGGTTGGGTTACTCAGGGTTGTATATCTGCTGGAATTAGCTGTTTTGAAGACTCTGACCAGATCCACATGGGACTTCATCTTTGTTCTGTGATTGATGATTCCCAATTTGATTAATCTCTCCCATCCGGACTTTACCACTGTTTTGGAAAACTTTCTGATGGGTATATCCTTTGTATCCTTGGAGGAATATAAATCGTCGTAGAGTCTAACCACTTGAACCAGTGATGTTGTCTTGTTGCTATTTTTATATGTAAGTCTTTCGTCTTCTTTTGCCAAAAGTAGTTTGTTCTTTTTGGTCATCAAGATCAATAGCAAGATTTCTAGGTTTGTTAGTGACTTTACCAACTCACCTATGGTGTTTCTGTGTGTGTTCATATAATAATCAATGATAGCTTTAGGAAAGGCATCTTTCATGGTATGCCATGTTGCAATATTAAAATTACAGTAACTTAATCCGTTTAAAATTCCCATCTGCAATTGTTGAAGATCTTTGTTACTGTAAAAGACAATTTGTAAAAATTGATTCAAGGTCATCTTGTCTTCTGATGGATTTTGATTCTCCCACTCGTGCACTAATGCATTCCATTCGGTTTCCCTCAATGATTCAAAGCGAGAATCCTCGTCATCTGTTTCATCATCAAACACAAATAACAAATTTTGGTAAAAATCTCTTTTGAAAGTCTCAAAGTCATTCTGTGGCTTGAATGGGATAAAAGTATTGGAAAATCTGGAGTGAACTCTCTTTTCCAACATGTTTTCAATGTATGGAAGAGTGGTTACTCCAACAAAACATGTGGAAAACGCATACTTATCATTGTTACCATCCATGAAATCAAATAAATTATAAAGTAAAGTCTGTCTTTCAATATCCTCAGAAAATAACTCCAAGCTATCAACAATGAAAAATACAGTCGGTAGCTGGTTTCTTCCTATAGATGTATTATTAGTCTTATTCAAGATTAATTGAACGTCATTAGCTAAGAAACTTAAAAAAGTATCAAAGGCCTTGGTTTTGTTCTCTCCGGATACAAAGTCTATATTGTGGTCTAGTCTGGCATTGTTGATGGTCTCACCTGTTTCCAAAAAGGTAAAGTATCTATCCATTTTGTCTTTAAAAAGCTTATCAATGATAACAAGATCTTCATCTTCATCATCTATATTTGAATCTTTCTTTGTTTTCTTCAAAGTGTTTATATCCATGTTTCTGTAAATTTGGTTTTCAAACTG
The DNA here is from genome assembly GCA_030573495.1 of Hanseniaspora nectarophila. Classification (NCBI taxonomy): domain Eukaryota; kingdom Fungi; phylum Ascomycota; class Saccharomycetes; order Saccharomycodales; family Saccharomycodaceae; genus Hanseniaspora; species Hanseniaspora nectarophila. The sequence goes on from JAJMDJ010000221.1 coordinate 63,007, forward strand.
TGTTAGTAAAGTATCAACTGTTGTGTCAACAACACCACTCAGATTTATCACAATGTTGTTGTTTTTAATATCATTGGATAGAGCTTGATCAATGGTTTTTTTAACAATCCCCAAGTCAGCGGGATTAAATACTTGGATGATGAATGATTCGTTTCTTTTACCTCCTGATGAGTTACAACATTTGTTTAGTTTCCATTTGATCTGATCAAGGTTTTCTGTGTAGTAGTCAGGAACTCTTCTTTCTATATTGACTTTTTTGAGTAATGATAATCGTAGTTTGTGGATGTTCTGTTCATCTAATTCTTGGTTATCCATGGCTGGTGTTCTTGTTGGTCTTGTGGTTATTACTGGATGAAGCTTTATGAGATTCTATGGAAGATATATATTATTTTTTAAAAAATTGATTGTTGATCGCTACCAAAAGAGTTGACATTCTTGCACGTGATTTATGCATCAACACTCCTAAAATCCGACATTCTCTCTTTAATACTTTTTTTTCCCATTAGAAAAAAAAAGTCAAATTTTCGTCATATTATATATTTTTCCCCTTTCCACCATATAAAGTTATTTTTTCTAATTCTTTTCTTGTTGAAATTACAATTTGAAAATGACACTTTAGTAATTGACAAAATTTATAGATATAAACACCCAAAAAGAATCAAACTTTTCATTGTACTACAGTCCATAGTGCATTCATTTTTATAATCCAATATTTATAGAACTACATTAATGAGCTTACCAAGTGAAAGTCCAACCCCTGACTTAGATCATCAGGCCAAAAAGTCATCATACTCTTTATTCAAGGTTGTTAAGACCAATAAGGATTTGCAGAAATGCCCAAAAACTGGTCTTTCCATGATTGACTTGACAACTAAGCCAACAAACTTGAAGGATCCTCAATACCACGGGCTTATAACCGAAATCCAAGACCATTACGAACCACTTATAAAACACATCATGGGTAAAGGTTCCTTTGGTGAGGTTATCAAAGGGATCAACCTCCAAACAAATAGACTTGTTGCTATCAAGAAACTAAAGATAATGAAAACGGATGATACTTTCCCAATTGTAGCACAAAGAGAAATAATGATATTAAAAAAAATGAGCCACCACAATGTGATTACCCTTAATGATGTTATTTTTGACAACTTTGAAAAACTTGCAATTAACCCAAATGATGATAATAACAAAAAGAATCCATTATCAAAGAGCTCATCAGCGGTTTCCGTTAGCAAAAATCCATTCATGACTGAGGCTGAAGTGAATTCCATGGGGAACCCAGCCAATATTGCCCCTGATAGATTCTTTTACATGGTTCTTCCATATATGGTGAGTGATTTGGCTGGTATAATCCACAATCCATACTTTGAATTGACTATCCCCAAAATCAAAAACATATTAAAACAAATGCTTACCGGATTGGATTACATCCACAAAATGAAGTACTTCCACAGAGATATCAAAACAGCCAATATCCTTCTTGACCAGAATGGTGTTTTGAAGATTGCTGATTTCGGTTTGAGTAGATTATACTACGGATGTCCTCCAAACAAGCACCTGCCTGGTGGGTCAGGTGCAGGAATGAAGTTCACTGCCCTGGTGGTAACAAGATGGTACAGAGCCCCTGAAATTGTATTGTGTGACCGTTTCTACACAACAGCTATAGACATATGGGGTGTAGGGTGCATATTTGGTGAATTTTTCATCAAAAAACCTATTCTACAAGGTAAAACAGATATAGAACAAGGACATTTGATTTTCCAGATGTTTGGGAAACCTGATGCTCAAAATTGGCCTTCTTTGAAATTCTTGAAGCAATTCGATGCTCATTATTCCAATAAAAACTACCTGGGTAACTACAAGGGCATCTTTGGAACCTTTTTGGATGATAAAGGTCTTGATCTCTTCCAAAAGATGATGACTTTGGATCCATACCAAAGAATAACTGCTTCTGCTGCATTGGAACATGAGTGGTTTGCTGAAGAACCATTGCCTATTGAAACTTTAGCCTTTGAAAAGGTCATGGAATCTCATGAAAGTGATATAAATACCTTTGATAAGTTGAAAGAACAAATGCTATCAAAGGCTTCCAGTTCAGAAGGCTTTGATGCGATTCAAGGAGAAGGTTATAAAAGAACAAGTTCTAAAACACATCTAACAGCAGGTTCCAAACACAGTGGAGATGGATCAGATAGATATGCCTTCAAAAAGACCAGAGATGAAGAAAATCTTAACAAAACCTTGCAGTTATTAGACAATGTTCAGCCTTTGAATACCGATAGAAGCGTGCAGAGATATAATAGAAGTAGACCACCTCAAAACTATAATAATAGAAGTATTGGTAGAAGTAGATTTGAAAGAGCATCTAGATTTGAAGGCACCAGTGAAACGAATAGCAGATTCGACAACAGACAAAAAGAAAGATTTGAACCCGAAAATAAGAACTATGCCATTCCACCTTTGAATTCGGAGCCTGTTGATTTTGGTGCACTACATTCTAAGAGACCAGCAGATGAAGTCTCCAGTTTCATCCATGATTATAAGAAGAAGAAACTGGAAATGTCAGCATCTCAGAATTCTTCCATGGAATCCGGAAAAGAGCCTGTTGAACAATCATCTGTTAAGAAGCCAAAGAAAAAGGAAACAGGAAGTATCAAAATTTCCATTGAGGATATGTATGAATAGAGGGATTTTTAGCAGTAAAGTACAGTTATTTTGTTTGTTTTTTTTGAGGTTTACTCGGATTCCGAAAGAGGTAATAATTGTTAATTAATTGAAAAAACCTCAAAAGAAAGAAACTCCCTTACAATTTTTTTTTAGTGCAGAAACAGAATTTAAAGAAAAAAATGGGAAATGTTTAAACATCAGTTTTTAACTGGAGATAATGTATAAATCAAAAATTTGGATTAACTCGTTAGAAATATACGCTTTACTTGTTTTTAGGGTTTATTTTTGGTAGTGAATATAAGAATTTTAGTATTTGCGATGTTTCATATTAGTTTGTAGTTAACTAAAAGGTTTTTTTTTGGTAAAAATCTACATATGAAGTTTTTGATTATAACTTATTAAAAAGAATATATATTTGAAGGAAATAACCAAAAAAAGTAGAAATAATTAAACAGCAGGTTATTGAATACAATGGTTGATCTGTTTAAAGCTAAAAACAACTCCAATAGTGATTCAATCACTATAAAGAAATGCATCTCAGTCTCTGATTTGAACCAGGAAAATGCAAGTTTGAAGTCATCGCTTTTATCAAACAACACTTTTAATGATGAAAGTTCAATGAAGAAAAACAAAAAAACTTTACATGAAGTTACTACCAAGGACTTTAACAGAACTCCAAAGGGTCTTATGTTTGCCAAAGATATCAATGACATTTTCTGTATCATACTTATTTGTCTTGATCGGAATAACAAGCTATCTGACAAGTCCATCCCCTCTAAAAGGAAAAAGAACTTTTTTTCAAACTTAACAAATAATAATAAAGAAATTAATAGTGAATCTTACTTTTGCTTTTCCCTTGATGAATGCATTGAAGAAATGCAGAATCTTCAAGTTAACGTAGATATGGAAACAACTTCAGTATCTATCTCGTATTCTATAAAGCCAGAGATGTCTTTACAGATTATCAAGATTTTTGTCAATGCCAAGTTGCTACATACTCCTTCTGATCGGACTAACACAGACTTGAATAACAAATCTCTTTTGCAGCCAACCCCAAAGGGTCTTTTCATTTTAACCAAATACATCAAGGATATGGGAATCAACAAGCAAATTCCTAGTGTTGTCTTCTCCAATTTGAACTCTACCTTTTTGTTCAACTTTGAAAGATCATCTGTCACAGATAGAATCATATACAGTGATTACTTCATCAAGCTTATTTTTACCAAGATGTTCAATGACGGCCCAACAATTTGGTCACCGAATTCAAAGGCAGACAAAATTGCAAGCTTAAAGACTTTGTTAGGGAAGGATGAAAATATGAACGAGTTTGATTTCACAGACCAGCCAACTCACAATATTATGGATATCATTAACCAACAGCATAACTCAACACCTGATACGCCAAATCCATTTTCTGACAAAAACTGCATTGTTTCAGATGAAATGAATGATGAAAACAGAGTATCTCCTTTGTATCACAAGTTTTTTACAAACCCAGAATCCGATTCCCATGTGCAGTATTACTCCCATTTGAATGGTTTAAGAATGTATTTTAATAGGGAGTTTATAGAAGGGATCAGAACTGAGAAAAATACAATTAAATCAAAGAAGCATCTGATTACATATTCTTTCTCTACAAAAGCAATTGTCCAATGGTTGATGGATTGCACTGATTTGATTTATTTCAAAGAAGCAGTAATCATGGCTTCGTTGTTTTACAAATGTGGCTTGATAAAGCCAATCTGTTTTAGTCCATCCGTGTCCAGAAAAGACAACTTTACTATTTCAAAGAAAAATCTGTATACATTCACTAAAAAGGGGTGTGATTGGCTGGATTGGAATGAACACTTTATGGAGTCATTGTATAATGACTGGAACCAGGAAAAACAAAAGAGATTGAGTCAGTTAGAAATGTCTGTAAACACAACAGATTTTAATGACCAATATTTCAACACAGATGTACATGAAGTCAACAAAGAAAAGTATGCTATTTCATTAGATTCCATATTAGACGATCCTGGCAAAAGATTTTTGTTTAAATCTCACTTGGACAAGGAAATGTGTGCTGAAAACCTTTCAGCATATGTTGATATCAAAAAGTTCTTGAAGAGGATGTCGAATGTTGAACATTTTGTTGATGTAAAAGAAAAGAATAAAAGACTTTCTGGCAAAGATGCAAAATCTATGAACCTGTACACATCTTTAAAGGCAAGATTAATGAAGGAATCCAATGAATCATTGTCAATGGCTTACCAAATTTTTGCCACCTACATTGCCGATAGATCATCCAAGTTGATCAATATTGACTATAATCTGAGAAACTCTATATCAACTGTTATATTAAACTCAAACTCTTCTTTAGCTGCTACAACTTCATTGAGTCCATTTAGGGAAGTCCCAGAGCTTAAAAGAAATAATACTGCTCCAATTGAACCATCAAGTTTAAAAAATCTAGTCATTGAAGATGCTGTTGAGCCTAATAATAAGAACACAGAATGGCCAACTAAGACCAACAACTTGGACAGAAAAACCAAACCTCTTGGATTAAACATTCTCAACGATGCTAGTAAAAAAATAATCAACAAAGACTCGGAATACTTCTTTTCAAACCAGATTATAAACGATAATCAAGTGTTGGATTCCCCAACAGAAAGTTTGGTCACACATTCTCTTTACATTCTAAGTAAACTGAACCCCTTATTAGAAGATGTCAACAGAAAATTGTACAAAATCATGGAGACTGATTCATTGCCGAAATTTTTAAACAGCAACAAAGACATCTTGGATGATGTGAAATCTTGAAAATATTTTATTTTTGTTAATTAAATTGAAACCTTATATATACTAATTTAATACTTAGGCAGATAGAGGCTCAAGAGTAGAACCCTTCTTGATAGTAGCCCAACCGATCAATCTCCAATGCTTTTCAATTCTTCTAGACAAGGCAATCTTTTCATTGACTTCAGTACAGGCAGGAGATGTTAGTTGCAATCTAGCCATATCAGCCTTGACGGCAACAACTCTGGCACCGGTGGCAGTGGAACCAATATTGACCATTAATACTTCACCAGGTTCAAGTTTTCTGACCTTGGTTTGCTTAGAACCATCTGTTTTGACACCTAACAATCTTCTCAACAAGAAGTAGTTGATTTCTATATCGGTGTAAATGCTTGGTAAGTGGCCCTTGGCACCAACAACTTGACCAACAAGTCTATCAGCTCTACACAAGGTAGGATCAACCTTGGTACCAACACCGATTAACCCACCAGGAACGGCGAATTTCAAATCGTTATTTTCGGCAAATAGAGAAACAATCTTGGAGAAAATAGGTTTACATTGGATCTTACCTTGTTTATCTTTGGTGACAATACCTGGTCTGACTTCGATTTCATCGCCTAGTTTGAAAACACCGTTCAAGATGGAACCACCAGCAACACCACCCTTCAAGTCTCTGATTTCAGCACCTGGTTTGTTGACATCAAAGGATCTGATGACAATCAATCTTGGAGTAACATTGAAGTCTCTTGGAGGAACTGGTATGCTCTTGACAATACATTCATTGACGGCATCGATATTATATTTCAATTGGGCGGAGATTGGAACAATAGGAGCGCCATCAGCAATTGTACCCTTGATGAATTTCAAAATGGATTTTTGATGGTCCAAGGCGCTTTCTTCTCTCATCAAATCAACTTTATTTTGTAAGATAATGACATGCTTCAATTTCATGATTTCAATAGCAGCCAAATGTTCGGAGGTTTGTGGTTGTGGACATGGTTCGTTACCAGCAATCAATAACAAAGCAGCATCCATAACAGCGGCACCAGACAACATGGTACTCATTAAAATATCGTGACCTGGACAATCAACAAAGGAAACGTGTCTGACAACTTCATATCTTCCTTCACAACCTTCAGTTTGACACTTTGGATGGATTTCCTTGTCTGACTTGAAGGATCTGTAACAATCAGGTTCAGGACATTCAGGACACTTGTAGATCTTGGCATTGGCATAACCCAACTTGATGGTAATATTTCTTTCAAGTTCATCCTTGAATCTGACTGGTTGAACACCAGAAATGGCTCTGACAACAGTGGACTTACCATGTGCTACGTGACCAATGGTACCAATGTTGATTGTGGCTTGTCTATTGATGATTTCTGGGGATAGAGGAGTTAGGGTTGAGAAGTCCGGGTTTTCAGGTTGAGCTGGTAAACCACCACCTTCTTCAAACTCTCTCTTGGATTCTTCTTCGTCTTCAACTTGGAAAGAAACGGTTTTCTTTGGCTTGTCACCAGAAGCTTCAGTGGCTTCTTCTACGTCAACTTCACCTTCTTGTTCGAATAATTCTTCATCTTGTTGTTCAATGTAGTCTTCATCATCATCGATGGTGTTACCAAACTTATCAACGGCCATTTTGTTTTATATTCCGGGTATGTATATAAAAAAAATAAGGTGTATAGTTTTACTTTTTGGTATTGTAGTAATCAATGACCTTTTCAATAATCATTAAACTTGAAATGTGTTGAAAGAGAAAAAATTTTTTCATCGTTTTGCCTGTGTGCCCGTTTAAACAGGGGAAAAGCCCAAAACGCAAAAACTTTTTTTTTTTTTCTTTCCATTTTTTCTTTTTTTTTTTTTTTTTGGTGGGCACTAGTAAATCTTTCCCTTTTGGGACACACATACGTTTTTTATTTATATTTTAAAATTTAAAAACTGTGATATATAATAAATAACGTGACTTTACACGGTTGGATTGAATGCAAACTCATTCATCATCATGTCAATGTCATCCCACAAGAACTCGTTGTTTGAGTTGGCAAGGTTGTTTCCACTACTGGCAATACTCTCGCTTTCATCGTGCACACTGCTCTTCGCAGGATCATTCCCAAAGATATCATTCATCATGTTGTTGTTGTTTCCAAACATCATATTTGGTGATGTTATTCTCATAGGACCAGGACTCAATACATTGTTTTCCATGTTCATGAAGTTCATGAACTTTGGTGACTTGGCTGATAACGGTGTTGGTTGTTCTAAACCACCATACATTCTACTTGACATGTTCACCAAGTTGTTTGGAATAGCCAATGGACTTTGTTGAATAGGGAAGGGTATTTGTGGACCTTCCTCTCTTACTGATGATGGCTTAGCATGGGTATTCAATGATTTCTCCATTTTGTTGGACAAGTTTTTGTTCAACATCAACAAGAATGGTGATCCTCCTCTAGAGTTTGTTCCCTGGTTCATGCTCTCATTATGGGCCTTTGCTTGTCCTGTCATGGTCTTGTTCAACATGCTCTTCAAATCAAGTATCTCCTTTTTAGCTGTTGCAGACTTTGGCGACTTGGTTGAAGCCTGTGTATCTGGAGTTGTATTGAATGAGCTTGTGCCTTCACTTTGGGTGGTTACAGGAACAGTCATTGGTTCTGGATCCAGCGGAATTGTTTGCATGATCTTTGTTGCATTTTCAGCTGCTGATGGCAGTTGAGCAGCACCCTTTGGTTTTTTGCCTTTGTTATCTTCTTCATCATTGCTTTCTTGTCTCTCCTTGAATGTATTTTCATCAATCTCAGCATTCTTGATTTTGTCATTTACCAATTTTCTTCTAATACCACTATGTTGTTTTAAAACATATAAGCAATCAAAGAATACAGATGCAGATAATCTGTTGGTGATGTTCAAGTTCAAGTTTAATTCTTCTTGTCTGTATTCTTTCACCCATTCTGTGTACAAGTTTTCGTATATTTGCCAAATAGACTTCATGATTCTTGAGGATCTGTAAGGTAAATCAAACTTCATTAAAGAACACCCTTGAGCAAGCTTAACAGCTAGATCATATGTTTTTTTAGATTTCTTCAATTCAATGTTTGTTTGCAATGATGAGAAGGACAACTTACAGATGATACATGCAGCTTGCCATATATTTAGTACAAACATACCTGGGAGGTATTTGATTATATCAGGTTGTCTCTTATTCATCTCATTACTGTGCTGGATAAGTTCTATACATGTATTGTTCAACTTGGTTAAACCAACCTTTGTGGTAATATCAACATGCTCAGTGATGTAATCGTTCAAGAACTTATCTGTGAATTTCTTTTCATCATCGCATTCTTCGTCATCAAAGTGTGAGCTGCCTTTTTCATTTTTCAAAAAGTAATTAGCAAATAAGTTCATCTTTGTTACCAAGAAGAAGAACTTGGTAATATCACTGACTTCTCCACTTTCAACTAAATTTTGTTGAAGCACCATGAGCTTTTGTTCAAGATCCCTCAAAATCTCATATTGATTCCCTTTAACTTGCAAGCTCTTTACACAATCGTTTTGGAATTTGATTATATGCAGCATTTGCTTCAATGGTTTGTTAATAATTGTTTTATTTCTATCTGTTTCTCCGTAGATATTCAATTCACAATTACTCAAAATGGCATCATCAAAGGATACATAACTTGGGAATCCAAATGTGCTTGCAATGTATTGAGAAAGGACATTACTTGATGTCCATGTTTTGATTTGGTCAGTGATGAACTGTAAGTTTTGAGTTTTGTATTCAACGGAATGCTCTGCTGAATTCAACCCCAGTCTGATACTCTGAACCATAGCAGATCCTATAGTATTCCAAGATGTATCACAACTGATGGATGATGAGGAAGAAGGCCAAAATGAGTATAGCAAAAAGGCCTGCACAGAGTAAACAGAAGAGACATTTAAGAAAGGCTCAGAATCAGGATCTGTGTTGTTTAATTCATCATCTGTGAAGTAGTATTTCACAATCGGCTGCATGGCAATCTCCGCCATTATGTTTTTGACCCATATAATCAAGTGCTTCATAGGTGAGTTTGGGTCAATATTCAGACCATTATTACTGGATTTTTTCTTTGGCTTTTTAATTACATTTATGTTGCTGTTAAAGTCATTAATAGATTGGTGGTAACGAGGCAATCTTCTCATACCTATCAGTATTATGACCCAGAATAAACATGGGGATAGGTTATAAATAGCTGCTGGATCTTTATCTATATCAACAACAGGTAGGAATAAGTGATAATGTTTCACAAACTCCAGATACAATTCTTTGATCATATCAGATTGTAAAGTTACAATGCCCAGTGTCTTGGGCCCAATATTTGTAAGTTTTGCATCCAATGCTTTGATTTTTTCATCCAAAACTTGTTGGTTAAGAACATCAATTGTATTGAGTTTTTCTCCATTCAGTTTTCTTTTTTGGTTTTCGGTTAAAGTCATTTGAGGTGTTGTACTCTCCCTTATGAATTCATTTTGGGGGATGATATCATCTTTTGGTGATATACCTTTCTTTACAAGAGCTGGAGATGCGGTAGATTTGTTGGCATTATGCAGCAGCTCCATTATAGACTCCTTTTCATTGATCAACTTTTCGATGATGAGTTTTTGTCTTTCGGTTGCATCAAGCTTGCTGTTTGAAATATCCTCAATATCTCTGATATTCATGATATCGTTGGCAATGTTGAGCAGCTTATCTTCCAGTAATTGTGATTTCTGTCTCTTTTTGATTCTCTTGAAGCCTTGTTGGAGGATACATTCTTTGCCCTTTTTCAGACATCTGCTACATTTGTCAACTCCTTCAGGTTGTGTATCCAGATCACATTTGGTTTTCTGCTGTCTACACTCGATACAGGCAAGTTTCCTTTTCCTCTTTGTCTGTTCAACAGAAGCTGAGGTATTGTTTTCGTTCATGATGTTGTGTTCTTTGGTTTTTCAAAAGTGATGAAAAGGTCTTTTTATTTTTTTAGGCTTTGACACATAATATTCGTTTTTTTTTTCACCTTTTTGGATTCATAAACGACGAAAAACATAAACATCACCCATGGAGAAAAAAGAAACGTGAAAAAAGTCTATCGGACATAAGCAAAAAAAGACAGCAAAACAAGAAATCAAGGAACGTAGAATGTGTGTACATCTTTCAGGAGTTTTGTCGATTATTTTTTTCACACTATAGAAATTGTAAATATAATTCTGTATCCAACGGTATTAAACATTATTTCAAGAATATATTATTACCATACGTGTTATCACCCATATGGCCCACGTTGTCGCTCATTTAATTGCGTTGTGCAAAAAAAAAATAATAATAAGACGTAAAATTCTCACTCTAGAAGTCTTGGGCAATCGCCAAAAAAAAAAAAAATTCTGTTTTATTTTTTGGTGGCTTCATTTTTTTTTACACTTTTGTGAAATGCACATAGATAAGGTGGGGGCCCTTGAAAAAAATTGAATTCTGTGCAATCAGCTATAAATACTAAACACACACTCTAGAAGAACTTATTCTGGAAAAAAAAACCATCAAATAACACATAACATATATGACTACTGTAGCTCTGCCGAGACTGAGGCTTTTAAAAAGAATTTATAATAACAAATATATCAATGTATTGATTAATCAATCAGACATGGATATCAGAATCCTTTACTTCTGTGTCTTCGTTAGACAATTCCAGTACGGGTTGCTTAACCAGATTCTTATCTTCTACTTCAAGGAATTGAACTACAACTCCGAAAAAATCGGGGTCTTTTTGTCCTTGACTTTGTTTGGTGATGTTTTTTTATCTTGGGTATTGACCTGGTATGCCGATACTTTAAAAAGAAGCAACATTATCAAATTAGGTATTATTCTTATGTTCATCAATGGTTTGACATTTATTGTTTACGACAAGAACTTTACCGTTTTGCTAATTGTCTCCACTTTAGGTATTGTAGGTGATGGTTCTGATGTTGGTCCTTTCAAGAGTATTGAAGAATCATGCATGGCCCACTTGACCAAAAAGAAGTATAGACCTATTATCTACTCATGGCACTACCTATTCTCCAGTATTGGTTTCAGTATTGGTTGTTGGACTGCCGGTACTATTGTTGATTACTTGATTGACAACAAGATCTACACCAGCTACTTGAACTGCTATAAGTTTATCTTTGGTGTTTACTGTGCTTTATCTGTTATCAAATTCATTTCAGTCCAATTCTTCTCTGAAAACGTCAACATGAACTTTGAATACAATGAAGATGTTGCTGACCAAGAAACTTCCAATACAATCTTGGATCCTGAAGAAAGACCATTATTGCCTGAAGATGTAACAAAGAACATGTTGCACCAACCAACAAATGCTGGTAACATCAACATGGTTCCTCCTCCTGAAGTAGTTAACAAGATTCAAGGTACTCTTTCCCAAAGAAGAAGAGATTCTTCCAGTATTATTCCAATCAATAAGGAATCTTCCAAGTTGTCTTCTGCAACCATGTCCGTTCTTTACAAGTTATTGGTTATCTTCATGTTGGATTCTTTCTCATACGGTTTGATTACTTCATGGATTCCTTACTACTACGAAAAGACATTCATGTTTACATACACTCACTTGGGTTTGTTGTTCTCAATTGGTAAGATCATCACTGCTTCTACAGTCTTCCCATCATCCATGATTACTTATGCGTTGGGTCCAGTCAAGGCCACCTTTGTTGTTCAATCCATATCCGCCATCTTCTTGATCATGGTTCCATTGGTTGACTTCAATGTCAAGGCCAGTATCACTGCTTTGATGGGTTACTACGCTACTGCTTCAATGGATGTTACTCCAAGACAAATTTTGTTGACTGATTTGGTCAATGCAAATGAAATCACAAAAGTCATGGGTATTGTGAATGTTGGTAAAACATTGGCAAGATGCTTTGGACAATTGTTAAGTGGTTACGTTGTCCAAAATGGTTTGTTGAAGTACGCCTTTATTATTTCAGGTTCTGTATTGTTATCTGCTGATTTCATCTTGATTTTCTCATTTGCTGGCATGGACAAGAATATCTTGAAGAACTTGAGAAAGAAGTAGGTGTGTGGTTTTGATTGAAAATTGACTATTTTTTTTTTCGCCCTTCAAAAAAAAAAGATATGTACTTTTTTTTAAATTTTAACGCTTAAACCAAAACAACTCCCTGATAACAAACATGGATTACGAAATTTCATGTACCTTAAATTTATATAGAATAACTTATATTGTGAAATATGAAAGCAATTTAATCTTCAGGTGTGAAGTTTCTTACGATTATAACTACTTTATGAACTCAAAAACGTGTGTGATGACGATATTCGATGATATCAATGCAAGCATATGTGAAGTTAAGGAAAAGCGAAAGCTGGTGCCCTACAAAAAGTATTATGATATTAAGTTTTACGACAACAAGAAGATAAAACTCAAGTTTAAGCTTACAAAGGACACAGAGGTTGAATCAACGGATTTGCCTATGTTTAACAAATTCAAATGGAAAAAGGACAACTCGAATTATACAATGCTAGTGCCACATGCTGATAGCTATACCATTGGAGCCGAGTGCAGGTACAAAGACTTGAAAAAAATAAATGTTTATTTACATGAAGAGTTTTCCGCATATTCAACACATGTACTAGCTATGTTGCTGGTGATGATCACGGAAAACTTATATACACCTAATATAGTAACGAACGCATGGGTTTGATAATTTATATAATTTGAATTTAAGCAGTTTCATATCTGTCACCAAGAGTGGTGAAGGTCTTTAGGAAGTCATTGATTTTGGCAAAGTCCTCGTCTGAAATTTCCTTGATGCTGAAGTTTTCGTGTACTCTATCTGGGGTGGTACCAGATGGGATTGGAACGAAGTTGATGTTCTTGTAAACAGTGTTGTTTTTTCTGACCCAAGCCAAGGCCAATTGCGGCAATGTGATGTCCTTTTTGGAGGTGAAGTTTTCTTCCAAGAAGGAGACTAATTGCATGTTGTGCGCCATGGTTTCATCTTGGAATCTCTTCAAGTGGGCTCTGAAGTCACCAGCAGGGATATCTTTGACGGATTTGATTTGGTTTGTTAATAAACCTCTACCTAATGGTGAGTAGGCAATAACAGAAACGTTATGTTCATTCAGGTATTGACAAGTTCCATTTTCAATGATATGGGTAGAGAATAATGAAAGTTCTAATTCGCAACAAACAATGTAATCCTTGTAGTTCTTCTTGTTGAAGACCATTTCGATTTGTTCTTTAGTAACCTCACTCAATGACAAGGCACCGATCTTTCCGGCTTCAACATACTCAATCAAGGTATCGAATGATTCTTCCCAGTGTTCCATATCCATTCTGGCACATTCAAAAATGTCAATATATCCCAAGACATCTAAGCAGCCTTCAACAGACTTGGTGATGCCCTCTTTGGTACCAGCAGGGGCCAATGTGGCGTTGTCCATACCACCCTTGACAGAAACCAAAATTTTCTTTTGGGTTTCTTCATCCAAGGAGTCAATGAACTTCTTGGCATACTTCAAATTCAAGTATGGTTCACCATAAAACTCACCTAAGTTGAACATGACCTTGTGGGTATCAGCAGGAATGCTTTTTAAAACCTCAGCCATGGTGGCAGCTGCATCATCAATTGGAACTGGTGTTTCTCTCCAAGTGAAGGACATCAAGCCGTAACCCAAGGTTTTCTTGTTTTTTAGATCTTCTCTGATTGTAGTAACTGATTGTGGAGCCATATGTTGTTTCGTTTATTAATAGTGTGTGTTGGTTTATTATTATTGTTTTTTTTTTAAAAAGAAAAAATTAAAGAACTTTATTTTCACACAGATGCGAAGACTATTTATATAGTTGTGTTTATTCAATTTGTGAATATTACAAATGTGTTTTCTTCATGCATCTATGAATTTGCCACCTGAAATTAATTACGTATAAGATAAGTGTTTATATTTAAAAGTTTAGGAGATAAATCAAATGGAACCTCAGTTGTGTGTTTACAGTCAGGGTGTTAAGGGTGAATCACTGCAATATCGTATTTAGTGGAACCTTGTGTTTGTTTTTTTGCTACCAATTTGTCGGATATAAGAACCAACACCTAAAAATGTTACAAGCAAACAAGGTTTTCCCAAAATTGATACTTGAAATGTCATATATGTCCGATAATTGCATCATTCATTTTATTTATGGTATCAGCAAGAAGTTTATGTTTTTGTTGTTTAACTCCGTAGCAAATGCAAACTACTTGGGGAAAACAATACTCATCAACTGATGAAATCCCATCAAAAGATAATGTGTATTTATTCAAAAAGAAAAGTATTAACTTGTAATTTATTCTTTTGTTTTCATCATTTGTAATACAAAGAATATTACTCTGGCATTGTTTTTTCAAGAATTAATACAATCAGTTGAGCTATTTACTGTAAACTGCGATATTTCGTGTTCCAAATCACGGACACGTTATTTCGTATATTTTTCCATGGCAATTTCCCCATTTTTTTTTTTTTTTAAAGGCGGCTTAAACTCTTTTGAATTTCTTTGATTCCAAGTTTTTCCTTTGAAGCTCTTCATTTTCGGGATAGGAGGACTTTAGGCTGAATTTTTCTTTTTTTTTTTAAATAAAATATTATGTAAACTCTCTTTAAAACAGCAGATGAGTTTACTTACTCGTATTTGGAATAAAAACAACCACACACACAGTTTGCATAATGTTCAGAAGAAGTAAAAAAGAAACAAAAGAGGAAGATTTGAGTAAGTTTATCAAAAGATCCACCCCGATAAAGCCATTCCCTAAAGAAATCCAAGAAAACTACAAACCTGTTGTTGAAAAGTACACTGATGAACAAACCAGCAAGTTCAAGGAATTAAGAAAATACTTGGACTCCACAAAGGCATTCCCAACTATTGAAAAAGACGTCAAGGGCTTTGTTCAGAAAAAAAGTCAAGATATTAAGCTTCAGCCATTGTCTGGAGTTGAAAAGGTGTGGTTATCAGATAGATGTCTTTACAGATACTTGAAGGCTTGTAAGTGGGTTTTGAAGGATGCCATAGAGAGAATAGTTTTAACCATCGCTTGGAGAAGAGAATTTGGTATTGTAAAGTTAAAAGAAGAGGCTTCTGATGCTACAGAAAGAGAAACTCTTTTGGGTTTTGATGATATCTCCGAAGAAAACGAAACAGGTAAACAACTATTGATGGGGTTTGACAATGAGATGAGACCTATTCTATACTTGAAACCAGGAAGACAAAATACCCAAGCTTCTAAGAGACAAGTTCAACACTTGGTTTTCATGCTGGAAAGAGCCAGTGACTTCATGGATGAAAACATCCAAGACTCTATAACCCTTATTATAGACTTCAAGAGCAAGCATGATGATGTAGAAAAGGTATCCAGCAAGCTGCCTCCTATAACTGTTGGTAAAGAAGTTTTGTATATTTTACAAACACATTATCCAGAAAGATTAGGAAAGGCCTTGCTTTTCAACATGCACTGGATCGCCAAGAGTTTCTTGAGTATGATGACTCCTTTCATTGATCCAAAGACTAAAACAAAGATTGTTTACGAAGTAAAAGATATTGAAAAGCAAGTTGAAAAAGATCAATTGGAAAAAGACTATGGTGGTTCAATCTTGTTCAAGTATGAGCATGACTTATACTGGCCAGCTTTGAAGAAATTAACAGAAGAAAGAAGAGCTGCCAAGTACGCTAACATTGAATTGTAAATAGATTATATAGTATGTTGAGTGAGTTGATATAATCGGCTCATCTCATAATCTCTTTGTTTTGTATTATTAAGAATATGTATTTTAGCCAAGACTGATGTATGGAGCATAGATTGCTTTTAGAGTCGATTTTGCTGCTCCTGAATTTTTAAAATCATTTTTTTTGGACAAAAAAAAAAGAAATTTATACGCGAAAATTTCAACTTTTATGATCATAAAGATTCAGCTATTTCTGCAATACTGCTTGAATAAAACATTGTAAATCCATATATATAGATGTGTTTGAGGAATAAATAATGTTTTTATGAAAAAAAAATTATATTGTATCAAATATATATATAAAAAAGTTATGACGAACTTTACTATTGCTATTCTTATAGAATCTAAACAAATTGCAATAATAAAATAGCTAAAGCACTGATTTTCAATGAGCTAGCTTTGTTGGCATTATCAGTAGTAATCAATGGAGGTGTAGTTACTCCTTGGGTTACAACAGCAATGCTTGGGGTTGAAGATGCTAGTAGAGGGTTTCTAGAAGGACTGGAATTGGCTGCACTTGAACTTGTTTGAGTGGAAACAGAGCTTGATGAGCTTGAAGAAGTTCCAGGGTAGAAGGTACTAGTTGAACTTGAAGAAGTTCCCGTAGATGCAGAATTAGCTGCACTAGAAGAACTTGTTGGAGGGCTTGGTGCGCCAGAACTTGTCAAATATGTGGTTTGAGTACTTACAGAAACACTTGCGGGACTTGGTGCGCCGGAACTTGTCAAGTAAGTAGGTTGAGTACTTACAGAAACACTTGCGGGACTTGGTGCGCCGGAACTTGTCAAGTAAGTAGGTTGAGTACTTACAGAAACACTTGCGGGACTTGGTGCGCCGGAACTTGTCAAGTAAGTAGGTTGAGTACTTACAGAAACA
>JAJMDJ010000222.1:0-79514 GCA_030573495.1 Hanseniaspora nectarophila
CTATTTATTTGAAAGTTATAGCATTAAACAAAGGAGGGTAAAGCAGCTTTTTAGGTACAAATCTCATCATAAAAATTGACAAGTTTTAGCACTGTAGCAATATTAAAAGCTATTTAGATACAATTTCCCAGCATAAAGTCATGAATACGACAATGTAAACAGACATCTTTACATTTAACAAATCCCATATTTTAGCATCTATATATCAATTTACGCACTGAATCTAAAGACTATATCATTATCTGCACCATACCCATCAACTACAATACACCCCTAGTACTTTACTTATCATTTTCCCATATAAATGACCATTCAAAATGACATAAAAGTATCAAATTTTTGAGAAATTTAAATATCACTAAAACAAAAAATTGTGTAAAATCTGCCTGTTTGGCCAAGTTGGCAAGGCGTCGCACTTGTAATGCGAAGATCACTAGTTCGAATCTGGTATCAGGCAAATTTTTTTACACTACACAACCTTTAATCACGTGACTTTTTTACAAAAAAAAAAGTCCTTTGTTTTTTATTTTTGGTTTATCCCTTTCAAAATCAGATTTTTTTTGTTTGTTCAATAATCTTACAAAAAAAAAAAAAAAGAGTTGTCACACCTTTGTATATAACAACCAAAAAAAAAATCACCGCTTATATCAATGATCTTGCTTAATATTATAGCAGTTATAGGAACTGTACTAGGGTTTGTGTTCCTAACTTTATCCCTGGCTTCAGGGCTCTACTACATCAGTGAACTTATAGAAAGTAAAACAGTATATGCAAAGAAGGTGTTAACGAAGCTTATCTTTGGAATAATCGGGATCTTTGTTTTGCTAATGGTTGTTGATGGGTTGCCAGTTAAATTGTGTTTGTTGAGTATATTTTCACATTTGATTTATTACAAGAACTTGGACAAGTTCCCTATGATCAACCTGATGAACATGTACTTCATTCTGTCCATTATCCTGGTCTTCTTGAACCATTACTTGTGGTTTGGCTTTTTCAACAAACCTGAAGCCATCCCACCACAATATAGATACGATCCAAACTATAAAGTGAAGGCAAAATTCAGTTTCCCACAAGTGGCTTCATTCTTTGGGCTTTTGGTTTGGTTGGTTCCATTTGCATTGTTCATAAGTTTGAGTGCCAATGATTTGGCATTGCCTCTAGCTAACGAGACCTCTAGTAATAGTTCTGGCAAAAATAAAACCTTTGGAAATAAGACAAAGAAGGTGCAAAGTATAGGAAAACATGTGATTGTTTTATGCAAAGAGTACTTTGAATTTTTCATAAACATTTTCACAGGCCAGTTTGATAAAATCAAGGAAAATAGAAAGTCAAAGCAATTTGAAAACATGCTTTGAGATATGTTATATATATGATACAGAATATAAATGTTATTTTTTTTTTTTGATCTGTTGCGATCATTTTTAATTTTCTTTGGGTTATATCCGATAGTTCATTAATTAAATAAAATTGTTTAATCAATTGCAAAAAAAAAAAAAATAATCTTTAAAATTTGTATTTGAAACAAGCATACTTTTAATCACAAATAACAAAATTATATGATCATCTACTTCATAAAGAATAATATAGTTTATAGGACCAAACAACAACTCTTTTTTATAATACAACAAAATGAGAGTGCTTATTGAGACTTTATTTCCTAATGAAATGTACGTTGATGTAGGCGGATTTTCTGTATCTGTGCCAACATCCATAACCTACATCTTTGAATGGATCTTTCACATTTTTTTCATCACCATCTGTCTTTTATGGCGGAGATTTGGACAACCAAGAATACAAGACTTTTCCTTGAATGATCCACAAATAAGCAAAAGACACTATCCAAACAATCAAACCGCATTTCCAATTGTTGTGCTATTTTTATCATCCATTGTACTGCCGTTTTTGCTAAACCTTACTGCTACATACACCAACCATCAGGTTTACACGAAACAGCAGTTGTACTGGAACCTCCATGTCAGCAGTCTTTCAACATTAACTGCAAACTCCTTACAAGTATTTGTGGTTTCTATTTTGAAAAACCTTGTAGGAAAACCAAGACCTGATTTTATCTCAAGATGTGTTCCAGACTATACTGTTAAGTTATCGACTCCTTCACAAATGGCAGATGTATCTGTTTGTAGGAACAACTCCAGGGGAAGAATCCTTCAGCAAGGATTCCAGTCTTACCCAAGTGGACATGCGGCAGTGGTTTCCACCAACTTCATGATGTTATTTGTGCTTGTCGCCAAAAACCTCAAGGTCTTCAAGTCTAGAGATTCAGTGAGCGCATTTGTGTATGGTATCCCCATAGTCATGATGCTTTTGGTGAACGCAACATCTTTATCCGACCACAGACACTTCATGGCTGATGTAATAGCTGGGGATGTCATTGGGTTGGCTTCCAGTATTGCATCATTGGGGATATACTACAAACATCCATTTTCGTTGAATGAAACTTCATATTTGAAACCTTTTGGACCAAGAAGATTCTTTTTAAACAAGGTGGCACAGGAATCACTTTCTTCAAAGTTGAACAGTAAAGATGTTGGTGAGTTTGTGTTTGATGAGGACATTGTCAACAGCATCACCCACAAAGGCAATGATTACAGCGAAGAAGAAAAGAAAAACCAGTATAATAGTGATCGAGAACCACCAATACCATCTTTGAAGCTATCATCGTTTTTGAAACACGTTAAAGAGTAATATGCAAATACGTTTTATTTGATACAGTATATAAGAGTCTTTTTTCTAAACATTACAAAAAAATTATTTTTTTCAGAAATCATTCCAAGATTCTTCTTCGTATTCTTTGTTCTTAACAGATTTGAATGATTTCAAGTTTTTTTCTTCACCTTCTTGCTTCTTGGCAGCACCTTCAACATGTTCATCACCGACAATATCGTGGTATTGTTCTTGAAGAGTCTTTGACCATGAAGACCAAGCGGAAAGACCAAACTGCTTGGTTTCGTTCAACTTGCTACCGAATTGCTGAGCAGCTCTCATGGCTTCTCCTTGTAGTTCACCATTGTTGTATTGATCAACATGAGGTTTGATGACGTTTTCTTGGACATCAACAACGGTCTTGTTTATGGCCTTGCTGAAGATGCTCCAACCTGAAGTCAAAGTACCCATTGGATCTTTTTGCAATTTGTCAAGAGTAACAGAGGCACCTTTTTGTTTTGTATCGGAGTTGTCAATTGGTGGAGTGTTTCCAAACCCAGAGTACTTACCACCTTGTGAAGGGGGAAGATTGTCAGGTCTTTCTGAGTTTTCCTTACCAATCTTTTCCAGGAAGCTGACAGTGCTGCTGTTTTTGGTAGAATTAGCACCCTTGATGACATCACCAGTGCCTGTGATTATAGTATTTCCGTTTGAGGTATCATCTGAAGCAGCAGCAGCGGCAGTCAACGAAGATGGATCAAAGTCCTTGTGGTCAACTTCAACATATTCCTCCTCGTTGACTTCGGCTTTTAGTTTCTTCTTGTACTCCTCAGCAATAGGGTTATCGTATTTGAATTGAGCAGGAAGCTTTGTATCGATTTTGTGGGATTTCATGTATTCATCAAACTTGTCATTTCCACCCAATTCCATAGCCTTTAATTCATCGTTTTTGAATTGGTCCATTGTAATAGATCTGACAAAGGAGATATGAACCCCTAAGCCTCTGTGGATACCAGCACATTCAAAACAGATGAAAATACCAAATTTCGGAGAAGCCCATTGCGGTTGGGGGTTTTTACAATCAACACATTCCTTGTTACCGTCTAGTTTCTGTAGTTTCAAAAGCTTACGTCTGTTATCAGGATCAACATTCCAATCAGCATTACTCATTTTTTTTGTGATCTTAAATAATTGTTTGTTTATGGTGTTTTTTTAACAAAGATCTGTAACAAATAATATCTGAATTGTAACATCAAAGATATCTAATCAGTAACGAAAAAAATAAAAATGAAGTATACAGCAATACAAAAAAAAAAAAAATAATGCAAAAAAAATGCTGTGGGGGGAAAACCCCCCAAAAGGAAAATTTTTTATGCTCTAGAACAATTTAAGACTATTAAGAAAGATAGTAATTAACAATGGGATTTATGGTCATATGGGTGTTGTGGATGTTTGATAGTGTGTATATGACTGCAATGTTATGATATGAGAAGAAAAAAGTCGACATATTGGCAAACAGACAAATTATGAGACCTCCCATGTGGAGTATTACTTAATTAGGGGATGTTGTTCGTAACACTGATGTGCTGTTATTTTAATACAATTTACTTCGGGTTAACCTTTTATTAAACAAAGATAAAGTTCGTAGCTAGATATAGCAACTATGTCCTTTTTTTAAATTATATTTTCACATGACCAATCGTTATTATCAACATTTTTAAATTATGTATATACATATTCAACATTATTTGAGTCATCTCTAAAAGACTTATTGATTCAGAATACCCAAAAAAACATGGCTGTTGACAAATATATCAACATTATTAAATGAACATCATTGCACCTAATTAATATTTCAAAAGGTGTGCGGTTTTTTTTTAAACGTAAAAAAAAAAAAATATCGACAATATCTTTTACCCGTAATTTCCAACCATTTTCAATTTTTTTGCCCTTTTCTGAAATATATATGTAGTCACAAAACGTCAACAGAATCTTGTTATTTATAAGTATATAATCAACTGATGAAGAGAAACAAACCAGAAAGAATAGCACATTAGCAAGAAACATTACCAAAAAAAATAAAACATTACCAATACTGCAGTAAAACCAAAATATGTCAATGATACCAGAGCATGCCTTTGAATTCAACGAAAACCTATTTCTCTTGAAATCTTTGAAATGTTTTACATTAATTGATCAAGGTGTTTCTCCAGTAACACATGAAAATAATTTAAATACCCCAAACGACAGCACACCCAAGGAAGCCCACAAAGACACATCCCCTGAAAGCTTGAATGAAAAAGTTGTCGTAATAAAAGAACATGACTTTGAAGATGTTTTTGAAAAGAACTCTATGGATTCTAAAAACATCTTTGAAAGAATCTTTCAAGTTTATGGACAAGTCTTTAGTAACAAGAGATCCGATTTTAACTTGGTGTACAAGAACTTCTACAACATACTGTATTCATTGATTAATGACTATGAACATTGTGATTATTCCAAATACTTTACTAAAATATCACACGATTCTATCCAATTCAAAGCAGAACTTGATTTACAAAAAGATGAATCATGGTCCTACGTAGCTACTTTATTTGTAAAAAACTATGAAAATACAAAGCATAATGTGAATTCATTGAATGACAACTTGCTGGATATTTTAGACGACGATATTATCATAAACGATGACGATGTTGAGCCTGAAGTGACAAACAAAAGAACGGATTTTAATTCAAATCATTTGGGGAACAAGAGTATGAACAACAAGGGCTTCTTCACAACCCCAACCTCACCATCATGGATAAATAACTTTCTAACGAATGACAACATACCAAAAGGTAATAATAATGATTATATGACAACAGCTGTGGATATGAAGCACGAAAACAGCATGAGATACAGTCTTGCAAGCTCAACAAGTAGACGTAATAGTCATAATCCACCACCACCATCAATTGCAGGTTCTTCTGGGTTTGATTTCTCAGATCCTAACAACCTCATGGGTTCAAAGGCCATCAACGAAATACAATCCTCTTTGATGAACTTACAGCAATCTATTGAATTAAATGATGATATGGTAAACTTAAAAGACAACCAACGCTTTGCTAATACATCACAAGCAGTCACTGATGATGAGGATTTACAACAAAGACCTTATATGAAAACGGAAAACTTCAACGATATTATCAATAAACAAGATATTGGCAAAAGATTCAAAGAGAATAAATTAAACAAGAGCAAACAATCAAGAAGATTCACAAGCAGTGCATCATCAAATCTCAACAAAAATACCAATGATATTAGAAATTCTATTTATCAACAACAGATTGATAACTTAAAGAAGATCAGCAACAGATCAGCAACCATATTCAAAGGAAAACTTGCCAAGCCAAATACCCCAAATGCACAACTAGAGAGTCTTTTCAAGAACACCAAGAATAACTTGAAGAACCAGCAAAATGCAGATTTTGGAAAATACGATGCAGACATTGAAAGGCAAATACAAGAACAGATCATGTCGAATGCAGCCTTGAATTCTCTTTATGAGGATAACACCAATCTAGATAGATTTGCTGATTTGTTGACGGATCCAGATGAAGCTTATCAAAATGCACAACTGAAGAATAGCATGAATGGAATGCAACCAAAAAGACAGTATGGTAATATGATTGATAGTTCATTTGAGAGGCTGTATACATCACCAGTTGAGTTCAGACCACCAGTGGGTGCAGATGACATACACACTATCCCCGAGCATTCTGTAGCTGAAAAGATGATCAAATCTAATAAAAACTTCAACAAGGCATATTCAGCACCAATGACAAAGAACAACAGTGGGAATAAGTTCAACTTTGTTACTAAAAAGCAATTGCAGCAGAACCAACAAAGAAGAAAGTTGCAACAATCCCAACAAAACTCTAGCTCTGAGTATGATGGCATGCAAAGTGAATCAAATTTATCTCTGGATGCTGCCAGGAATGCTATTTTGAACAACAACAATTATGCAAGTGTGATGGGGTACTTGAACCATTTGAATAATAATACCAGAATGGTGAACGGAATGGATTTCAACAAGAAGAGTGATGTTTCTGATTACAAACATCAAGAGTTGGAAATGAAGATTAATGAAAAAGACAAGAAGATTGCAGATTTGGAGGGGCAAATGATGACCATGAAAAACGAGATAGATTGGCTCCGCAGTATTGTTAGCAATGACATCAAGACTTATAAGGAGGAGACACACCAAAATCCCATGAGTGAAATCAAACCTAAAGAAGAGATTCATGGAAATGAACATGCAACATCCCCCTTAGAACCTGACAATTTGAAAGAGGTGGATGACATGGATAAATTTGTAAAAATTTCGAATGCCGAAAAAGAAGCCACGTGTATGAAGCATAAGCCCAACAAGTTTAAGTTTTCGTTCAAAGTTAAAAAAGGGAGTGATAAACTTGCAGTATGATATCGCTATATATATCAACATTTTTTTAAAAAAAAAGGATGATAAAGGTTGGAGAGATTTGTTCATCTTTCACGCCATTTTCAAATTTTTTTTTGAGATAGTGAGATATACGGTTAGTACTTTTTTTTTATTTTTTTAAACACAATTCTCCCTTAAAAACACACCTTCCCCCCCTCATACAGGTACTGATAAACCATACCTTGTATATAAGCCTAATTTGATCTAGTTAAAAAAAAGCTAGATATTTACTGGAACCAAGAAAAACAACAAAAATGCTACTTAATGCTGCTAAAGCTGCTTTGATTGATCAAAAGCTGATGTCTCCTGAGTACGGCTACACTCTGGAGCAGTTGATGGAGCTGGCTGGGCTTTCCTGTGCCCTGGCCATAAACCAAGAATACAAGACCAAAAGTAGAATACTAATAATTGCAGGACCAGGCAATAATGGTGGCGATGGTCTTGTTTGTGCCCGTCATTTAAAGATCATGGGCTGGAACCCCACAGTTTACTATCCAAATGCCGAGAAAATCTACACGAAACAACCATTCTACAAGAGCCTAGTGACCACCTTGGAAAAGATGTATGAAATCAATGTCATTAAAGAAACATTGGATCAAGAAAAACTGCAACCACTACTCAATGATCACAAGTACATTGTTGATTCCATCTTTGGGTTCAGTTTCAAAGCACCTATAAAACAGGGCCATTACTCGGATTTGGTGAATGAACTTATAAAGATTCAACAAACTAATAATGATGTCCAAATAATTAGCTTGGACTCACCTAGTGGATGGGATGTGGATGAGGGTCCTCAAACACAAGAGTATGTGGATCCTGATATGCTGGTTAGCTTGACATATCCAAAAATGTGCTCCAAGTTTCTCAAACCAACTGCTAGCCATTATTGTGGAGGTAGATTTATCTCCAAAAAATTTGCTAGTGAGTTTGGCATAATTCCGCTAAGTTACCACGAGGGGGGATTGGTGGTGAAGCTTTGAAAAAAAAAATAAAAGGGAAGAGGATTTGCATTTTTTGTGGGGTAACCCTTGTTCTGTCGGACATAAGCGTTATTGCTTTGCAGCGATGTCACATGATTTTTTTTTGTTTTATGTTTTTTTCTTGTTCGTTTATATTTCCCAAAACTATGTGCTGTCCCCATTCCCATTTTTTTTAAACTATTTTGGGGGAGACGCGGCTAAATCTAATTAATAAGATTTTTTTTTTTTAGCTGTGGAAAAAAAAATCCCGAAATATAAAAAACAGATATCCTAATTAGGCAAAACGTTACAAATTAGGAAATGGTTCCTTCAGGTGAAATCTCTCCAAATTTTACTAATATTTCATTTTTTTCGAACCAAAACAAAAAAGTTTCTTTTTTTTTTCTTTTTTTCCCTGTTGCGCCAAAAAAAAGAAAAAAAAAACATAACACAAGAAAAAAAAGAAAAGAAAAGAGAAAAGTACAGATTAGGCTACAATTTCAACCCTATTGACTTTTTTATTTGGCGAATCTCCTAATGATTGCAGTAACCAAACACCAAAAAAAAAAAACATAAAAAATTATACTATAGATTTCATTACATACAAAACCAGTAACATCACCATATACACGTTTTAATTGAAATACAGGTAACTATCTATTCTTTATAAATAATTACGAAACAAACAAAAACTACACAATACAAGAAAAAAAAAAACAAATTACCATTCAACACTTTTTCTTTTGACAGCTAATATGGAAATTAGTATGAATGAACAGAACGAGATGACTCCAAAGCTTGTTGAACCTAAGCCTGTGCCAAGCAACTTAACCAATACTTTCATCGAAAGTGAAAGTGACTTTTATACCACAACAGACAATGAAGATGGAGACATTAATGCGGAAACTTACAAAGACTCATTGTTTGACAGAGATATAACCTATGAAAACATAAAAGACATGGAACCTACCACCCCAGAAACAGACAACATCGATGGGTTCTTCAACGACAATGAAATAGAACCAATGACTATGAAGAAAAGAGTCAAAGTATACTTCCTGGAGGATGGTGACTGGAGAGATGTTGGGACTGGTTATGTAAGTGGTATCAAAAAGGTTTTGGTTGAAGAACTAGAAAACAAGACCAAAGATGAACAACAAAAGCCTTTCTTGCTTGTTGTTGATGAAAACTCACCAACTGACAGCATCATAATGTCACAATTGGAAGGTGATATCGAATACCAAAGACAAGAAGAGACTCTTATTGTTTGGAGAGATTGCAGTGGGAAAGACATAGCCTTGAGTTTTGAAGAAATAAGCGGATGTGATCATATTTGTGAATTCATCAAACACATACAAAGTGACTTAGTTCCTGGAATCTCACTAATTGCCATCAGAGGAGACATCAACAACTTGGACTTGAACACTGTAGAGCAAAACATGAGCAATACCTACAGCAACAATTTAATCGGAAACAATAATATAAACAACAACTTCGTTGAGCTACTAGCTGGTCCTGTGGCTTTACCTTGTCTTGGAGAAGAACAATCTGCCACAGACCTTATAGAATCATTGAAAATCATAAACGAAAACATGAACCAACCTTTCATGAAAACAACAACTCAAAAGTTTGTGTTGGACAAGGATTACTTGAATTGTTTGATAATTAATTATAATGTGAACAAGGCTAATGCCGATTGGCAAAAGCTGATTTTAATAAGCTCCATTTTGAAATCTATCATAGCTTACAATGAAGCTTATATTATTTATAGAATTTTGGAAAACGACCTTTATGAAAGTTGTTTAGAGATTTTGGAATACGATATTGATAACCCAACAATGAAGGCCAATTACCTTGATTTGTATCAAGAATTTAAGATCAATGCTCAAAGAAAACAAGAGCTATGGTTTAATGACGATTCATTACAAGTTCTTTCCAAGAACAATAACCAAGCTTCTGAGGACTCTTCATCTGAACCTTCCTCTTTGCTATCTGAAGATGACAATGATGAAGCTGAAAACTGTAAGTTCTTGGTTGGTCAATTGGCTAGATTGACTTTCCTCAAAGACTTTGTATTTGTTAGATACCTAGATGACTTCCCTGTTATTCAAGAAGTCTTACAAGAAGATCAAGTTTTATTGCTTGATTTCATTATCAAGAAATTAAACATCTTGGATAGAATTGTCAGCGATATTTCTAACAAGTACAAAACTCAACAATTAACCATTGATGAGGTATTGCAAAATATGAAAATGTTGCATGAATGTATTCTAATGGCCAAGGCTGCCTTGGGTAGCCACACCGAAGACAGCTTAGATTTCATGCAAAAATTGGTTGATATCAAGATCTTTGAGATGTTGAAGACAGTATTCACTGGTTTAAGCAACACCACATGTGAAAATGAAAACCAACTGGAAGCCTTAGAAGAATTAAAATCCTTGGCTACCGACATTTCTTTAGCTATTATAGAAAACGACATCATGTCTTTGAAAGACGACTGTGGATCTATATCAAGCTTATCTGCTGCATACATGGCTGACAAGTGCACAAACGGAGAAGAAAATACTGATGGTGAAGTTGTAGATTTGTCTATGATTTCTGTTTTGACCAATCTTTTGATCAAAGACAAGTGTCAGTATTTAAAACCACAACTAGTACATGCATTGCTAGCACTATTAAGCATCAATGGGTCAACTGGTGTTGAAGACTTTTTTACCCAATCCTTATCCAATATTGAATTCAGAGTCACTGAAGTGATTGATGATGAAAATGACTTTTTCACTGACAAAGACGAAGAAGATGAGTTTGACAATGAAAACAGAGATATGGAATCAGATGAGTATTATGCCACTGAGGATGAAAAAGATGCTAACAATGCGGAAAACAATAAAAATTTCAGATTGATGGGCAAGTCAGGTGCCTTGTCCATGTTTGTTAAACAAATAAACAACTTGGATGACGAAGATGAAGATGAATCCATCAATCAAGAAAACGGAAATGATGATGATGACGACGATCATTCACTAGAAGAAGATATTATAGTTGATGAAGAAGATGAAAAGTTTTACGAAAAAGAATTAATGAGCATTGCTGATGAGTATGATGACTACAACATGGAGAATGATGAATTTGAAAAGAGTTCATTTGACCTAAACCAATACGTTGCTATGTTCAACAACAATGACGAAGAAGATGAATTTGAACAAGCTGAGTTTTACGAGGAAGAGTGTGATGATTCTAATGATTATCAATCAACAATAAGAACCAAATTCTTGAAGCAATTCTATGAACAAATCGCACCTGCCCTTCTTGATCCAATAATAAGAATGGATTTCATGGCCTTTAACAATAACAACTTGATTTACTTGTTTGATATTGTGAAGTTTATGATATGCGAGCATAAGGAAACATCAAGTGGGTTTATTCTATCCTCCAATTCCATTTTGGTCAAGATAGCTAAAATCATGAGACATTCCAAGACATCTTTTAGAAACAAAATCAAATGTATGAAGTTGTTTACATCAATAATCTCCTTCAATGACTCTGAATACATTGGCCATATAATAAGTGAAAACTTACTTGATGGTATATTTGAGTTGTTTAAGGAGTACGGACATGTGAATGGAATTATCAAGTCCATAATCTTAGACTTCTGCAAGCTATTGAATGATATGAAGGACGACAAATCCAACATCCATGCTCAAGACAACTTCTTTGCTCTTGGCGAATACATCCATGAAAGATACCTACCTGTTATTTTGGATGTACTTCAAGACAAGGAGTACTCAGTCCTAAAGAGATTTGTTGATATCACCAAGAATGCCAGTAACAGCAGCAATGATGACTCTGAAACAGCAAACGAGTGTGAAAAGTCCGATCTTATCAAAAGAATCGAAGCTGAACAAATAGATGATATTATGGTTTAATTATTATATGTACATTAATATATTTTCCTTTAATAACTACACTTTGATGTGTTCTGTAACAAATTGTTCTAGAGTGCGACGCGTAAACTTTTCGTTTCTGTTTTGTTTTTTTTTAAAGAAATTTCTGTTTATGGAAAAAAAAATCAGGAAAGTTAAACACTCAACAAAAAAAAAATAGACACTCATACGGCAAATGAGGTATTTCACTATTTGTGTATTTTTTTTTTCCACTTTCTTCCTTTATGATCTTACTGGAGTAGGTGTTCTTCATAAACCAAAGAAGATTTGGTTTATTGGTAAACAGAATTCTACTAAGAAACTATAAACTAACTACCAACTTTAACGAAACAAAGAAATAAGTATCTGGATCTTTTTGATACCACATTTTTTCGTGTTTCAAACTTCTTAACTAGATAGTATATGTATCTGAGGACCAACCTCATCAAAAGTATATTACCTAAGACAAAGCTAAACTACAGTTTTAAAACTAACGTATTCAATAAATACTCAACGATGCCTACAGCTGCTGAAAAAACTGCTTCTCAGAAGTATCAAAAGATTTCCCAATTGGAACATATCTTGAAGAGACCTGACACTTATGTTGGGTCTGTTGAACAACAATCTGAAAAGATGTGGACTTATGACTCTGAAACCCAATGCATGATTGAAAAAGAAGTCTCTTATGTTCCTGGTTTGTTTAAGATCTTTGATGAAATTTTAGTCAATGCTGCTGATAACAAAGTCAGAGATCCTAAAATGAGCAAGATTGATGTAACAATCACTCCTGAAGAAAACCTTATTACTGTTTTGAATGATGGTCAAGGTATTCCTGTTTTAATGCACGATACCGAAAAGATCTTCATTCCAGAAATGATCTTTGGTCATCTTTTAACATCCTCCAATTACGACGATAAAGAAAAGAAAGTCACTGGTGGTAGAAACGGTTATGGTGCTAAGCTATGTAACATCTTTTCCACTGAATTCATCTTAGAAACTGTTGATGCCAAGCAAGGAAAGAAGTATATCCAAAAATGGGAAAATAACATGCAAACTTGCCATCCACCAAAAATCACCTCTTACTCCAATAAAAGCACATATACTAAGATTTCCTTCAAGCCTGATTTGAAGAGATTCCACATGACTGAGCTAGAAAGTGATATTGTCAGTATTATGAAGAGAAGAGTCTTTGATATCAACGGTTCTGTTAGAGACATCAAAGTTACCTTAAACAAGGAAAACCTAAAGATTAGAAACTTCAAAAACTACGTTGAATTGTACTTGAAGTCTCTTGAAAAAATGAAGAAGATTGAATCCGGAGAAGAAAATGTCGATGAAAACATTCAAACACCAACAATCATTTACGAAAGATTGAATGACCGTTGGGAAATAGCATTTGCTGTATCTGATATTTCATTCTCTCAAATCTCCTTTGTTAATTCCATTGCCACAACTTCTGGTGGTACTCATGTCAACTACATTACTGATCAATTGATCAAAAAAATTTCTGGTAACTTGAAGAAAAAGAATGTCAAACCTTTCCAGATCAAAAACAATATGTTCATTTTCATCAACTGTTTGATTGAAAACCCAGCCTTCACTTCTCAAACCAAAGAACAATTAACCACCAGAGCCAAGGACTTTGGTTCCAAGTGTGATATTTCCGATGACTTTGTCAAAAAAGTCATGAAGACTAACTTGGCTGATAGAATTTTTGAAATTGCTGATGAAAATGCGAACAAGACTTTGAAAAAATCTGATGGTTCCAAGAAGAGCAGACTAACAGAATATCCAAAACTAGAAGATGCCAACAAGGCTGGTACTAGAGAAGGACACAAATGTACTTTACTATTAACAGAAGGTGATTCTGCCAAGTCATTGGCTGTTGCTGGTTTGTCTATCGTTGGTAGAGATTACTACGGTTGTTATCCGTTAAGAGGGAAAGTATTGAATGTAAGAGATGCTTCTGCAGACCAAGTCAATAAGAATCAAGAAATTCAAGCCATCAAGAAAATTATGGGGTTGCAACATAAGAAAACTTATACAGATGTTACTTCTTTAAGATACGGTCACTTAATGATCATGACCGATCAAGATTATGATGGTTCCCATATCAAGGGTTTATTAATCAACTTTTTGGAAACTTCTTTCCCAGGTTTATTGGAAATTCCAGGTTTCTTGGTTGAATTTATTACTCCTATTATCAAGGTAACTGTTACAAAGCCAACCAAAAAGGCTATTCAATTCTTTAACATTCCGGAATACCAAACTTGGAGAGAAACTGAAGGTGAAACTTGCACTTGGTCTTTCAAATACTACAAGGGGTTGGGTACTTCTACCCAACAGGAAATGAGAGAATATTTCTCTAATTTAGACAGACACATCAAGTCCTTCCATGCCTTGCAAAAAGACGAAGATGAATTAATTGAATTGGCCTTCTCCAAGAAGAGAGCTGATGATAGAAAAGAATGGTTAAGACAATTTGAGCCTGGTACTTTCTTGGATCCTACCTTAGATGTCATTCCTATTAAGGACTTCATCAACAAGGAATTGATTTTGTTCTCATTGGCTGATAACATTAGATCCATTCCTAACGTAATGGATGGTTTCAAGCCTGTCCAAAGAAAAGTCATTTATGGTGCTTTGAAGCATAATGTTGTTAGAGACATGAAGGTTTCTACCTTTGCTCAATACGTATCTGCTGCTACTGAATACCATCATGGTGATACTTCTTTAGTTCAAACCGTTATTGGTTTGGCTCAAGATTTTGTTGGTACCAATAATATCTACATGATGATGCCTAAGGGTGCCTTTGGTACTAGAGCCACTGGTGGTAAAGATGCTGCTGCTGCAAGATACATTTTCACTCACTTGAATAAGTTAACATCATCTATCTTCCACAAGGATGACAATGCCCTATTGAACTACTTACAAGAAGATGAAAAGACCATTGAACCAGAGTGGTATGCCCCAGTAATTCCTATGATCTTGGTCAACGGTGGTGAAGGTATTGGTACAGGTTGGAGTACTTATATTCCACCATTCAATCCTGATGATATTGTTGCCAATATATACAACTTGATGGAAGGTAAACCAATGAATAAGATGGCTCCTTGGTACAGAGGTTGGGATGGTATTTCCGAACCAATTGGGTCTGATGGTAGTAGATACAGATTGTATGGTAGAATCCAACAAACTGGTCCAACAACCATTGAAATTACTGAATTGCCACCAACTACTTGGATTGCAACAATCAAGGAACACTTACTAGCCGGATTAGGTGGTACTGACAAGGTCAAGCCTTGGATTAAGGATATGGAAGAACAACATGGTGCCACCATTAGATTTGTTATTACCTTATCTGAAGAAGAATTCAAGAAAACCAAGGAAATTGGGTTCTATGAAAGATTCAAATTGGTTGCTCCAGTTTCATTAACTAATTTAGTATGCTTTGACCATAAAGGGAAAATCAAAAAGTACGAAGATCCTAGAGAAATTTTACAAGAATACTTTGATGTTAGATTACAAATGTATCAAGATAGAAAGGACCATTTGATGTCTCATTTACAAAAGATCATTGATAAATTGAGTTACCAGGCCAAGTTCTTGCATCTTGTTATTACTAATGAATTAAAGGTTGGTAACAAAAAGAAGAGCATGTTGGTTCAAGAGTTAGAAGACTTGAAGTTCCCAAGAATAACCAAAAACGGAGACTTCAACTTTTCTGGAGTCAAATCAGCTGTTGTCGAAGTATTAGAAGAAGACGACGATGCTGAGCCAGTTAATATCAATCCATTTGAACAAGTTGAAGATGGCCAATCTGGTGGACAAGACAACCTTGTCAACAACTCTGCTGAAGAAAAGTATGGTACTTTTGACTACTTGTTAAACATGAAGTTGTGGTCCTTAACTTACGAAAAGTACAATGCCTTGAACAGAGATGTTGCCAGCAAACAAGCTGAATTGGAGATTTTGAGAAACAAGACCAACAAGGTCTTGTGGAAGGAAGACTTGGATGAATTTGTCAAACAATACAACAAGTTTATTGAGTACGATACTGATGCTAGAAGCAATATCATTCCAGACAAAGCTAGTTCATCAGGAAAGAAAAAGGCTTCTAAGAAGCCAGCTGCCAAAAAGGGTAAGAATGATAATTCTACTTTCAAGTCTAAATTGATCAAGCAAGAAGTCAATGAAAAGACTATTTTGAAAGATTTGAAGGCTAGAGTAAAGAAACCAAGCACACCAACATTGATCCTGAAGAAGGAAAGTGATGAAGCAAAGGAAATGAGTGTAGACTCCATTTCAAACACTACTCCGGTTAGTACACCTGCTGGTAAATCCCAAAAACAAGCTACTCTTCCTGCAAAGATAACCAAAAAGGAAGCAAGTGAATCTATTGATTTGGATGAAGATGAGCCAATAGCGGTCACCAAGAGAGCCAAGGTTGTTACCAAAGACAACAAGGTCAAGCCAGTAGCCACCAAGAAGGTGATTGCTAAGAAAGATGTTGTTGAGGATGACGAAGTAAATTTGTCCGATGATTCTGATTTTGAAATTTCTGAGCTGCCTTCGATTAAGAGAAGCACCAACAGAAGAGCAGTCTCCACCAACAAGCCACAGTACAAGCTACCAAGCGATGACAGTGAGTTGTCTGAGTCCTCCGAAGACTCTGAAGAAGAGTATATACCATAGAAATATGTATTTTCTACCTGTTTAAGCTTTCAATTTTTTGTTTTTCACCATTCTCGTTTCGGAGTAAATGCCCATTGTGGATTGTTTCATGTTCTTGACTTTCCATTTTTGGGAAGGATAAATTTTTAGGGAAAAAAAAAAAAAACACAATCTCACCCTTTAAAGAATGATTTGGTTTATTTTTTTTTTTAAACTTCACACTTTTGCTGTTTAGATCATAAATGGTGAAAAGAGCTGTTTTTTACTCAACAAAACCCCATACAAAGGTATTAACTATCAATTTATATACAAATACTAGACAATAAAGTTTATATCTGTCTACAAAAAATAATGGTTGCTAATGCTGTCACAGTCCCTGAGGCCCATACTGAAAAACCCGATGCAGTTGAGGTGAAAGAAACCAAAGCTACTGTTTTGGAAGATGATACCCAAAAAACAAAAAAGAAAAAGAAAAACCAAGACATTGATGATTACCTTGATGTAGAGGCATCTTATGTTGGTTGGAAACAAGTTGGTGGGTATGAAAACAAAGATGAATTGACCATAGAAGATTCTTTGGATGAAACCCATGTCCAAACAATGTTGAGCAGAGTTCTCCCTGAAGTTGCTTATGGTGACTGGTTCCACTCAGTTGCCTTGCTAGGCTTAGCTTCTATTTTGTCTTTTGTTATTGGTAAGAGCAAGTTTTCTTTAGGTCCTTTGTTCCTAGTGATTTGTTTTTTCTCTATTTACTACAGAGCCTCCATCAAAAAATACAGAGCATCCATCAAAGACTTGGTTCAAAAGGAAATTACTGTTCAAAAAGTTGAAGATGATTACGAATCCATGGAATGGTTGAATACATTATTGGACAAGTTCTGGCCAAGAATTGAACCTCAAGTTTGTCAAATGGTTGTTGAACAAGTCAATGATATTTTAAGTACTCCTGGTACCATTCCTGTTCCATTGATCAAAAAATTATGGATAGATGAATTTTCTCTTGGTGTCAAGCCTCCAAGAATAGAAAGAGTCAAGACCTTTGGCAACACCGCCAACGATGTTGTTGTTATGGACTGGAACTTGTCTTTTACTCCTCATGATACTGCTGATTTGAATTCTAAGCAATTGAAGAATTACATCAACACCAGAATTGTTGTCAAGTCCTTTATTGGCCAAAAGTTGATCTCCATTCCAGTTGTTAGCATTTCTGACATTGCCTTCTCTGTTCCAGTAAGATTAAGATTCAAATTGATGACTCCATTCCCTCACATGCAAACTGTTAATGTCCAATTGTTAGATGTTCCTCAAATCGATGTTGATGCCAAGTTACTAAACAACTCCGTATTAGGTTGGGATTTCCCATGGTTTATTCCTGGTTTGCGTCCATTTGTTAACAGCTTGATTAAATACTATGCAGGCCCAATCGTCATGCCTCCGTTCTCTTTCCAATTGAATATTCCTCAATTATTACAAGGTGGGGACCATGTAACTGGTATTGGTATCTTAGAAGTAACTTTGAGAAAGGCTGTTGATATCAAGAGATCTTCTAAATTAGATACTTCTATTGATCCTTATGTTAACTTCATGTTTGGTGCTCCTCTTACTGGTGAAACCGTCTTGGCTAGATCAAATACCGTTAAAGATACTCTAAACCCTGTTTGGGATGAAACTATCTTTATGGTTGCTGACAACTTGACTGATCCTTTGATTCTTGATGTTATGGATTTAGCTGACAGCAAGAACTCCAAGGACTTGAAGATTGGTAGAGTCATCTTTGATATGAATACATTGTTTGATTCTGCTGATGAATCTTCTGATGCTTCAAAGACCGTTCACAAACAAGGTATCAATGCTAGTATCATGAGAAATGCCAAGTCTATTGGTAACATTATCTTTGATTTGAAGTTCCATCCAGTTAAGGAAAAGACCATTGTTCCTAATGCTGACGAATCTAGTTTAGCTGAAGACGACGAATTTGAAGAATTAAACACTGGTATTTCATCTGTTGGTACTACTGAAGCTGAAGTTACATTCACTTACAAGGAAGATTCCGATGATAACAAGTCAAGTGGAAAAGACAGCGATGATGAAGACTGTGATTGTGAAGAACAAGCCACTGGTAAGAAACCTGAGGATAAAAGAGCTTCTAAGCTAAGCTTATTTGTTGAAGTTTTCAAGAATGGTAAATTATTGGCAACCTCAGGAATTACCAAGGGTACACAATACCCTGCTTTGGCCATCAGTGAAAGATTTATTGTTGACAACAAACCAAAAACCAGATTCAAATTTGTTGTTAGAAATGGTAATGCTAAGAAGAGTACCATTGTTGCTACCAGCATTCAATCATTAGCCGAATTAGTTGATAGAACATTAGTTGATAGAACTTGGTTACCTATGAATATCAAAGATAAATCCTTGGAAATTTCTGAATTGAAATTGAACATTGTCGCTGGTTGGAAATCTGTTGATTTGAATACAGGTTCTAAACGTGCTGCTGCTGTTTCATACCAACCTCCTATTGGTGTTATCAGAACATTCTTGAACAAGGCTTCTAACTTGAAGGATTTGGAAACCATTGGTACTATCGATCCATACTGTACTGTTCAATTGAATGGTAAGAGAATTGGTAGAACCAATACTATTGATAATACTACTGGTCCAATTTGGAACCAAGCTGTATATGCCCCAATCAATTCTGCCAATCAAAGAATTACATTTGAAGTATTTGACAGTGGAGATTCCAGCAAGGACAAATCAATTGGTTATACTCCAATTACATTAGATGAAGATTTGATAACTAAGGAAGCCAAGAGTGATAAATGGGCTCAAAAGGTAATCACTGATCCAAAGACCGTTTCTTTAGTTTCTAGACCAAAGGCTTCATATGCCTTCTCTAGTAAAAAGAAAAAGAAATCAAGTGCTGAAAAGAGAGGTTTGTTAACTTATTACGAATCTTTCTACCCATGTTTGCCAATTTTGTCTTTAGAGGAAATTCAAGAAGTTAATATGTTGAATGAAAGATCTAACGAATTCAAGGCCAAATACGGCAGTGTTAATTTAGAAAAGGATATTAAGGATAAAGAAGAAAGGGAAGCTATTAAGGCTGAAGAAAGTGAGATCAATGAATTACAAGATTTGTATTCTCACAAGTTGAAGCTAGACTTGGATGAATTGATGAACTACAACTCAGGTGTCTTAGCCATGACTATCTTAAGTGGTGAAGTTGCTTCTCCAAACACATATATCCAAGCATTCTTTGATGAATCTGGTCATGCTAGATCTGTTTCTCATCAATTGAAATCCAGAAGTGTTAAGCAACCTTATGTTATTGATCAATTCATTAAGGAATTAGACTGGTCTGTGACTACTTTTAGAGTTTCTAAGAAAGAACACAACAACAAGGCTGAAGAGTGTATTTCTGAATTGGTTATTCCAACTCTTGAAATAATCAAAAACTGTTATTACAAACCAGGTATTTTGACCTTAACTGGTACTGGTACATCTAAGTTGATGATTCAAGCTGAATGGTTCCCAGTAGTAACAACCAAGTTGCCTCAATCTGATTTGATAACCAACTTTGGTGAATTAAAGGTAACTATTCAAAATGCCACCAATGTCCCAATCAGTGATTTGAATGGTTTCTCTGATCCATATGTAAAGTTATACTTGAACTCTGGAGGTGATAAGAGCCAATCCTTGAGAAAGAATATCTTGAACAAGTCCGGTGATCCATTCTACAAAACCAAGACTATCAAGAAGAACTTAAACCCAGAGTGGAATGAAGTAGCAACTGTTGAAGTCTCAAACAGAGTCAACGACTATGTATACATGAAGTTGTATGACAAGGATGTTGCCTCTGGTGATGACTTGCTTGGTGAAGCTATCTTCCCACTATCACACATAGACCCAGACAATGCCACTGGAAATGAGTTCAGCATTGAAATGATAGACCCTGAATCAGGTCAATCAACTGGCTGTAAGGTCAACTTGGCCTTTGAATTCGAACCTAAGTTTATCTTGAATGTATCCAAACCAGATACAAACTTGGCTGTTAAGGGGATCACCAGTGGTATCTCATCTGTAGGTACAGCCGTTGGTTCAGTAGCTAAATTGAAAAACGGTATTTTCGGTAAGAAAAAGTAATGAAATTTATATATATTAAGACTTTTTTTAATAATAAAAGAAAAATGGAAATGATTATTTTTTACTTTATAAGACATTATCGTATATATATAAAAGGCTATCACTTCAAGAACTTGAATGGGTAACCACCATGCTTTAGTCTGAAGACGTACATCAAAGCACTACTGAAGAAGAAGATGACAGCCAATAAAACGACTGTTAGAATAACAGAACTCATGGCAGCGTTGTATTGTTTGTGTTGTTTCATGAAGTATGTGTAGGAGTATGGGATCAACTTGGCCATTAACAAAGCAGCTAAACCTAGAACACCGTATATGAAGGAAACAATTTGTGTTTCAATGGCGTATTGGTTTTGCATACCACCTTCAAAGTACTCAACACCTTTCTTGGTGGTTCCGGCATATCTGGTTCCTCTGATTTTGTTGAACATGTATCCGTTACACATGATGATTATAAAGAAGGTGGAAAATAAGGCCCATAGGATTCTTGATTGGATGATCATCAAGACAATGTTGCTGTATTTATTCATCAAAAACAAACCAACCAAAACACTTGAAATAGTGATGGCTCTTGAAACGTAGTCAACTGGCTTGAACAACTTGAAGTTTTCCAACTCAAAGTAGTGGGTGAAAGATTGGATCAACATGTTGATTCTTTCATCACCAGGGACGGCACTTGAAGGTATATTTAATTGTTGGAAGGTATTGATATCAGCATTTGGATTAGTTTCTGGACCAAAGACGTATAACAAAGGAACTTGAGAAGTTCTGAAGTGTTCGAAAACTAAGGTATTTCCACCTTGTGAGAAATCAGCCTTGGCAAAGAACAACCCTCTGTCACCAGTAGACTCTTTGTTGTTCAAACCATCTGGATGGGTTTTGAACCATGATTCAGCCAATATATTATACTCCTCTTCCATGGATTGACACAAGGTACACCCAATGTCTTCTTGTGTGGCAGTTAAGAACACAACAATGTGGGAATCTCTGGTTGGCTTCAAAATAGTCTTGAAGTTCTTATCGGTTAACTTAATAATATTGTAGTTTCCTTTTCTAGCTTCCTTCAATAGCTTTGTGTTGGAAGTACACTCAACAGCCAATGTCCATATAGACAGTAGCATTACCAAAATGCTTTTCATATTCATCATCATTATGAAAGTAAGATTTTTGGTGTTATGATTTGTGGTTCGTGTTTGTAACAAGTAAACACGTATCCAAAAAAAAATGTAAATAAATAAAAACAAAAAATGCGTTGTATGAAAAATTTAAAAAAAAAAAAAACACACACACACACTGAAAATTTGGGGAATTAAGAGCCACGGTGTATAATGTTATGTCCGGTATAGTATCATAACACATATGATTTTATATGTATCATAATCAATATGCTGTTATTTCTTTGATCCAAAAATATGTTATTAGTTAAATCAAGACATTTTAAGTTATTTTAAATGTTGAATTATGTGTTGTTAATGTTTTGGTTAATTATATTCAAAGGGAAAGTATTTTTCATAGTATTTACCCGAAAAGAAATGTCAACTACCCTTTTTTTTGACAAATCGGAGATAAACAAGCAACATTAATTTTTGTTACAAAAAATTATTAATAATCTGCTGTCATTCCGAATTGGGAAATACTATAAATAAAAAATTTTTTGTTGAAAAAAAAAATCAAGTATTACAATTTTGAAAAAGTGTTTTTACCTTATTAGGAATGTGGTCACGTTTTGACCACCCAAAAACACCATAATTTTTGTTTTCAAATTTCTCAATTTTTTTTTTTTTTTTTTCAAAATTTGGTGAAAACACAACCATTTTTAGTTTTTTTTTGGTATGGAGATTTTTCATTTTTCATTTTTTGCTGTTCTATATAACTTATTCACTCACGTTTTTCAACAAATTTAATAAAAAGAATCAGATCCCCGTACAACCACAGAATAAATAATAATAAAAATGTTCGCTAAAAAGACTGAAGTCTCCCAAACCAGAAAGATTGTTAACGATGGTGTTTTCTTCGCTGAAGTTAACGAATTCTTCGCTAGAGAATTAGCCGAAGAAGGTTACTCCGGTTGTGAAATCAAGAAGTCCTCCAAGATCGAAATCGTCATCAGAGCCGTCAAGACCCAAGACGTCTTAGGTGAACACGGTAGAAGAATCAATGAATTAACCTTCTTGTTATGTAAGAGATTCGGTATCGAAAGAGGTGGTTTAGCTTTATACGCTGACAGAGTCCAACAAATCGGTTTATCCGCCGTTGCCCAAGCTGAAGCCATCAAGTACAAGTTATTGAACGGTTTAGTTATGAGAAAGGCTGCTTACGGTGCCATCAAGTTCGCCATGGACTCCGGTGCTAAGGGTTGTGAAGTCATCATCTCCGGTAAATTAAGAGCTGCCAGAGCCAAGGCCATGAAGTTCTCCGAAGGTTTCTTGATCCACTCCGGTCAACCAGTCAACGACTTCATTGAAACCGCCACCAGACACGTTTTAATGAGACAAGGTGTTTTGGGTATCAAGGTTAAAATCATGAGAGACCCAGCTTCCAACAGATCCGGTCCAAAGGCCTTACCAGATGCCGTCAGAATCATCGAAGCTAAGGAAGAAGCCGCCATCGAAAACTTCTACATCAAGTCTTACGTTGAAGAAGAAAAGAAGGAAGAAAACTAAATTTTGGTCAAACAATAATCAGTTTTTATATCATCTTTACATCTCCATTGAATTATATATTTTGTTTCCCTTTTTTTTTTTCAAAGTGTAAAATTTAAAATAAAAATCAAAAATATTTTTTTCTTTTTATCAAATAGTTTATTCTTTTTAGGATGAGAGCGTTAATAGGGTATATATAATCTATGTGTAGGTATGGTACATAATGTTGTTTTTTTTTCCAACAAAAGAACTGAATTCTTCTAACCTAAAGCGTTGATGGCTGGTAAGAAGAAGCCGGCACCAGCAGCTGTGGCAAAGAAGGCTAAAACACTGGCTTGGATTGGACTTAATAAACCAGCACCAACAACAGTGGAGTTGGCTGGTCCAATATGTGGTGGAATGTAAGTCAAGTTGTTTGAAGCCAAGATGGTCCATGAGGAATTGGATGCATTGCCAACGTATTCGGCAATTTCCATAGCAGTGCTAATATTGACAACATTAATTCCACTGGAAGGAACCTTGATGGATGGTTGCTTCTTACCCTTCTTATCCTTGGTTGGTGGGTTGATGATTGGAACTTGGGTTTCATTGGTCATGTTACCGATGATGCCAGCAGCACTGTGGTTCATGAAAAAGTTAGCAGCAAACTTAACCAAAGATGGCAAGGCAGCGTCAAAGTAGTAAGTGACTTTACCATCTGGCGCAACAGCACCAAGAACGGAGTGTGGGTAAAGAACACCAGAGTAAATGATACCATTGTTGTCAACAATCAAACCACCACGACCAAAGGATTTGGCACTGTTGGCAACATACAAACCCAAAGTGGAGTTGTTAGTAACAACAACTGTTTGGTTTGGGAAGGCCATTGAGTAGTAGAACCCGGCACTTTCCAAAGATGAATTGCTAACAGTGATGACTAAGTCAGTCAAGTTGCTGGAGGAGGCAGTTTCATTAAATTGCCAAGTGATGTTTGACAACTCTGGAAGAGTAATATTGGTGGTGTTAATGAAAGAACCATACACAGTGGTATTCATAGTGGATGAGTTAGTGACATTCATTGAGTAGTTACCATTAGTATAAATCAAACCAGTGATGTTAGTGGAGTTAGCAGATACCAATGCATCTCCGAATCCTCTTTTTCCAGGAATTAAGAAGGCTTGTGATACTGTACTGATCAAAACAGCTATTTTAATTAGAGTTGAGCAGAACATGTTACTAATATTTTTTTTATTTGGATGGTTTTATAGAGTTATTTTATTAATATTTGCTTGATGAAAGATTATTTATATTGTGAGGTATATCACCGTAATATTTTTTAAAACACATTTTTGACAGTTCTACCCCTTTAAAAGCAATCAGATTACTATTAAAATAATCACTGCTATAATCTACGTAAAATTTAATTAATTGAATGCCAAGAATATTGGTTTTAAACGGGTTTAAAATGGAGGAGATTTGCAATAGCCACCTACAAAAAAAAAAAAAGGTGTGTAAGAAAAAAGAAAAAAGTTCTCATCAATCTAGATTGTTTTTTTTTTTTTAATTTCAACAAATTAGTAATTGATTTAATGTGTAATTTGACAAAGTGATGAGAAGGAAGTTATTTAAAAAAAAAATGCAGTTAAGGCTTATCTCATGAAAAATTTATATATTCCAAGGGTTTGCGCATTTTTTAAAAAAAAAAAATGTAGTCCATCTTTCAAAGGGTGAGTACTAAACACAGTTAAATCACTCAAGTAAAAAAAAAAAATGTCTTGAGTGTATTGAAATTGTTGACAAGAAATGCGGCTTGTTTACTAATCTACAACATTCTCTTTTCCTCTCTTGTGCTATTCGTTGTTAATAAGGAGACTCATTCACTAGTGCATGTCCTTATCTCTGGGTAATTTTTTATGCCACTAATTTTTAAAATTAATTTAAAAAAAAAAAAAATAATTGAAAACATCCGCTTACAACGTTTTCACCGATTTTTTAAAGGGTGGTGGAACCACCAAACTGAACAGTCCACAACAAAAAATGGTTTTCTCATCTTTACAAGGATTATTCAACCTTTCCTTGTCTTTCAGCGGGATATACGGTTTGTATCATTGCACCTCTTTGGTCTTGCCGCCTAAGCTGATGCAAGCTGGACACAAGCAATTTCTAACAAACATATCATTGGTTATTTGCATAGTCCAGGAAATCACCACCTTTATTTCCTGCACCTTCTTCAATGGTGAGAATGAAAAAGTCAGATTTGCAGCCGAGGAGATACTCCTTCCTGTAGCCTTGGTTTTGGAAGCAGTCGTGACATCCGTATACTGGCCATTGAAGATCTTCTTTGCTGAGTTGATTTATCAAAAAAACCCAAACTACAGCGACAAGAAGAGAAGTGACTACTTGCCTCTTCACATTGACATGTGTTTACACTTGTTCCCAATGCTAGCCATGTTGGTCAACTTCTTTTATTACAAAAAAGGCAAGTTTGTTATCAAGAAGAATACAGTTGTGTTGTCTGTATGCTACGTCTTTGGATTGGCCTACATATACTGGTTAAAGTTCTTGATTCCAGAAGGTGGCAGGTATCCTTACCCATTCTTAGATATTCCTGAGCCTTATAAAACACTTGTTATGATAGCCGTAACAAACATTGGATTTGGATACTTGAAACTACTTCAATGGCTAAAGAGAGATGTTCCTGTTGAAAAAAAAACCAAAAAATTACAATAATTTATATACATCCCATTTTTTATTTCTGTTTTAAAATACATTTTTTGTTGTTAGATAATCAAATCTGGAATAGGTATAACCAATAAATGGCAAGTCTTGTTGTTGCTGTTTGTTTTTTCCATTCATGGTCATTATTTCATGCTCCTTCTTGGCTTGGGTCATTGCTGGTGAATCAGGAACGTTTTCTAGTTCATCAGTAGGGAAGAATCTGGTATCGGTAATACTGGACAACTTAGGAACGTATGGTGCCTCAACTTGTCTTATAGTATTCCAATCAACACCTCTGAAGAATGGATGTCTTTTGATTTCATCAGCACCACCATGTCTTCCAAGTCTTTGATCAGAGTGAGTCAACAGTCTACGTATCAAATCTTCAGCTTCATATGAAATGTGAATATCATCAGGGAACACCAAAGATCTTTCAAAGGACATGATCTTCTTGTATGTTTCATGTG
The DNA here is from genome assembly GCA_030573495.1 of Hanseniaspora nectarophila. Classification (NCBI taxonomy): domain Eukaryota; kingdom Fungi; phylum Ascomycota; class Saccharomycetes; order Saccharomycodales; family Saccharomycodaceae; genus Hanseniaspora; species Hanseniaspora nectarophila. Next base: position 26,646 of record JAJMDJ010000222.1, read on the forward strand.
GAGTTTCAGAACAGAAAGGGGGCCATCCAATCAAACATTCATACATGATAGCACCCAAGGACCACCAATCACATTCCTGTCCATAACCTTGAACTAGGAAAATTTCTGGTGCAATGTAATCAGGGGTACCAACAGTTGAGTACGCCATAAGTCTTCTGGTTTTTCTCCAGGTTTGCATTTGTTGTCTGTTTGTCATGGTCATGTGAATTGAATCTTGTTTTTGCTTATCAGTTTGTGCTTGTTGACCATTCATGTTGTTCATTCCAGATTCCTTTTCTTGATCTAATAAGTTTTTGTAGTAGTTGGAGTCATGTGTTTTGTGGAAACCTGTTGATAACCCAAAGTCACTTAACTTGATGTGTCCCTTGATATCAATCAAGATATTATCTGGTTTGATATCTCTATGAATGAATCCAAGCTTATGAATAGCTTCAATAGCTAAGATACACTCAGCCATATAGAATCTGGTGACATCCTCTGTGAATATTTGCCATCTAATCAACATAGTCATTAAATCACCACCTGGCAAGAACTCCATGATCAAGTACAAGTACTGAGCATCTTGGAAAGAGTAATACAAAGAAACAACCCATGGAGAATCAGCTCCAGCCAAAACATCTCTTTCAGCCTTGACATGGGCCAGTTGATCCTTCTTGAACATTTCTGATTTTAACAAAGTTTTCATAGCATATATCTTACCTGTATCCGTTTTTTGAACCAATCTGACTTCACCAAAGGCACCTTTCCCAATAACCTTAACAGTCTTGAAGTCTTCAAGAGACAATCTGGTTCTTCTCAGTCTCAAAAACTGGGATTCTTTCTTCCCCAAGCTAGCTAGTTCTCTGTATTTTCTTTCATCAGACCATTCTTGGTGGTGGTATTGCAGCTTGTTTTCAAATTCAATACGTCTTTGGTTTCTTTCAATAGCCAAGTTAACTGCTGTTTGGTAATAATTCTCCATTCTCAACTTGACTGAAGCTGCTTGATCCTGTGTGGCCTTTGTCATTAAGTCAGGTCTTCTTTCAAAGTACATGAAAGAATCCTGTGCTTGTTGTTGGAAGGATGATTGTGAGTTTTGCATTTGTTGGTATATGTGTTGTTGGGAATTACTTTGACTTCTATTTTGGTATATGTTTTGTTGATTTTGCTGTTCATATTGCATGTTTCCATTTTGGTAGGCAGCATTTTTGTTATAGTTCATGTACGCGTTTTGTTGTTGCTGATTCAACCTCTCAACGGATTGGTTTGAATGGTTCGGAATTGAGTACATATTCTCCATCTTAAAGTTATTGTTATATAAATAAAGTAAAAAGGGTTCAGGTCACTGAGGTATTCTTTATCTTTGGTGTGTGTGTTTTTTTTGATTTCATTATTTTCTGTAGATCATAGAGTTTAAAAAAATTTAAAAAAAACTGTCCCCCACATATATGCGTTTATCAGATTTGAGTACTTTTTTTTTTAATACACCAAAGAAATTTAATGAAAGAAAAATTTTTGTATTCGGACATAGCCTATAAACGCTACACAGTTGTAAATCACTTCCATTAATTAAACCAAAGTATATAACAATAAATTGTATTATTTATTTTTGTTTTTTTCGATTAGTGAATCATAGATTCTGTAATTCATTTAGAATTCAATATAAAAATGTACATAATGAAATTAATAATCTATCCTTTTACGTAAGTTTTTTTTTGTCGTGCCAAAAGGAGAGCACCATAACATGGAGATTTCCAAACAATCAATACTGGGCTTAACAAATGAACAAAGCAATAGTCCCGTTCATTTCTTAGCAATCAGTAAGGATTCATATAGATCTGCGCAATATATTCGTGAGTGTTTTATAATTGTAGTTGTAATAAAGTTAGTATAAAAATATAGTTTTCCATTGCAACACGCTCAGAATTGTAAAGCGGCACCCTTTTGCTTTCTTTCACCACCTAATTCGAAGTGCTTACATCTCTTCAAAGCTAATTGAGCCTTTGTCTTACATTCAACACATTCCAACTTTAAGACAACCTTCTTGGTAGTCTTAGCTTTCTTGTGGAAAATTTGCTTGGTTTGACCACCGAAACCGGATTGCTTTCTGTCATATCTTCTCTTACCTTGAGCGTATAAAGAAGCCTTACCAGCTTTGTATTGAGTAACTTTGTGTTGAGTGTGCTTTCTACATTGCTTACCCTTACAATAGGTCTTTCTGGTCTTTGGAACGTTTACTGTTTGTAAAATAATAGTTTGTTTAGTGAACAAGAATATGGGATAATTGTTAGTAAAGATTAATTGGTCTTTTGGAATTTCAGGTTACATCTCGTTGAAAAGATGTTATTTTGATTACCTATATGATGTATAATGTTTGTTTACGAGGCTGTTAAAACTTCAATGTGTTTTCGTCAATTCTGTGTATAATCGTTTTCATCTAAATCATACTTCATATAATGCTAGAATATTCCTTTCATATTTCACACTCATATACTTTATTGATTGCCACTTTTTTCTGTTTCTTGAATAACATAACTCAGTAATGAATTACTAAATCTTCTTTATTATAAGTTTCATATAGAAACTTTTCCTATTCCATTTTTTCTTTGATTTTCAACATTTATATTCATTACCTCTCTTCATAAAGCCTATTGGCATGTAATATTATTCTTAATTTCCTCAATCTATGTGTTCTTTAGCCTTGTTCATTGAGGACTTTCGTGGCGAATGTCCATATCCACTTATTAGAGTTCTATCCCAAAGTCATTATCCGATCCATCATAAATTTGTTTGTTATACATCATTGGTAACCACATCAACATGGTGTTTATCATAGGTACATACCCATTTTTGCTATATGTTATTTGGAGTGGTTTTTTAAGGATGTTTAAGAGAATCTTTTGATATTTGACATTTTGTAATTATTTAGTATTAAAAAAAAAATCACTAATAAAATAAAAATTTCACCAAAACTAACCTGAGGAGAAAAACTCAGAGAAAAGACGAAATTTCCAAAACCGCCTAGTAAAAAAAAAAAAGTGTTCAAAAATATTGAACCAAAATATTGTGAGAATATCCCAAATAGGAAATATTCTGAGTATGTAAAAAATTACCAAAAATTTGTTAACCAAAAAAAAACATATATACCCAAAATGGGTATCCAAAAAAAAAAGTGGATTGTACCAATTCAGGAGTTAAACAATCGTCAGTTTAATTTGTGTTTTTTTTTCTTAAGAGTATTCAACAATACTTCCTGTTTAGGAAATTATTTTTTGCCACTTTTCCACAAGAAGATATTTTCTTGAAGGATCAAATATTGCTGGTATATCCGAAAAATTAATATATCTTCAAAAAAAAAATATTAGTGGAAAAAAACTTGTAACAAAAAAAAAGTATACATAAATTATTTATTGAGGTTTAATTAATAAACAAAAATATGATATACACACAAATGCTATGTAATGAAATTATTCCATGTATACTTAAGAAATATTATTAATCTGAATTAACAAATTTCATTAAAACTCTCATACCAATAACAAAAATTTACAACTTGGATGACAATTTTAACAGATGTGTGCAAAAAGGCTTCTTTAAGTTACTGCTACACTCTTTCTGAAAAACCCAATAGCAGCAATTTTGGTGAGCTATCTGAATGCTACTCTAGATCATTCACGTTACTGAACTCTTTTATTTCACAATCAGGCAGTTTAACCATAAATATTTTGACATTCATCGCAATAATCATGATGTTATTCTCCATCAAGAATAAATACACAGCAGTGGGAAGATCCGAAATATGCTTTCTTTTCTATACCTTTTTGATATTTATTGTGTTTTCAATCATTGTGGATAACGGCTTTATAGGACAAAGCTCAGATAACTATCTGTTCTTTGTGAGTCTTCAAATGGCCAGTATCTCCGTATGCTGTACCACATTAGCGTTGACAGGTCTTTTGAATCTAAAGCTTTGGGAAGATAACACACTAGTTTCCAAAATCATATTCCAACTATGTGCCTTTTTAATAGGAAGTTGCTCATATATCTGCCATTACGAAACCCTAAAAAAAGACAAATTGGTCTTTTTGAAATCCAAAACGGCTACAATATTGGTGGCTGATTATGCAATCAATGCTGCATTCATAGCTATTTATGTAATATGCCAGTCATTGACGAGCATATTCATAGTAAAAAACTATTGGATGATAGGAGCGCAAACCTTAGGCTTAGCCTTCTTTGCCACTGGCCAAGTCACAGGTCACTTCTTTAGTGTTCCAGTCTGCAAGCGCTCAAACCATTATTTGGACGGAATGTCTGTAATGACGTTATCCAATCTTTTGTCCTTCATGATGGTGTACAAGTCATGGGCCATCTCCACCACAGAAGACTTGGAGTTTGGGGTCAACATGGTGTCCAATGATGAAGTTTTAGAGCTTGAGTCTGAGAAAATATAGTCTTTTTTATACATTCGCGTTTAGCGTTTACATTATCGTAATGTTTCTTTTTTTTTTTTTTTTTTTTTTCCCCTTTTCCTAATTTTTTTTTTTTTTTTGCCACATCTACATTTATTTGAAAATTACCTTAATCATCTTATCTGGAATATAACCAAACAACAATAACACATAATCATGAGTAGATTAATTAATGCGGAAACGTGTAATTCATTACAAAAAGACCCGTCTTCTATCAGAAACATCTGTATTCTAGCACATGTAGACCATGGTAAGACATCTCTTTCTGATTCTTTACTTGCATCTAATGGGATCATCTCAACCAACCTGGCTGGTAAAGTGAGATTCTTAGATTCCAGAGAAGATGAACAAATGAGAGGTATCACCATGGAGTCATCAGCCATCTCCTTGTTTTTCAGAGTATTGAAAAAAATGGATGATGGGGAAGTGCAAGCCAGTAACAATTTTATAAACCTTATCGATTCTCCAGGACACATTGATTTCAGTTCCGAAGTTTCTGCCGCCAGTAGACTTTGTGATGGTGCTGTTGTCCTTGTTGATGTTGTTGAAGGTGTTTGTTCCCAAACTGTTACTGTATTGAGACAATGTTGGACTGAAAACTTGAAGCCAATTTTGGTTTTAAACAAAATTGATAGATTAGTAACTGAATTGAAATTCTCAGCTGAAGAAGCTTACGATCATTTACAAAGAGTTATAGAAAATGTAAATTCCGTTATTGGTTCCTTTTTCCAATCTGATAGAGCCTTACAAGAAACAAACGATGATGACGAATCCCAAGACACCTTTGACGATGATAGTGATTTGTATTTCACACCTGAAAAGAATAACGTCATATTTGCTTCTGCCGTTGATGGGTGGGGGTTCAATATAGGTCAAATAGCCAAGTTCTATGAAAAGAAACTTGGAATGAACAGAGATATTTTAAACAAAGTTCTGTGGGGTGAATACTTCTTTGATGCCAAAAATAAAAAGATCTTAACCAAGAAAAACTTGAAGGGGAGAAACATCAAGCCACTATTTGTTTCCTTCATTCTTGATAATATCTGGAAGCTTTATGAAACATGTATAGTTGATCAAGGTGAAGAACCTGACTTTGATAAATTAAAGAAAATGTGCTCAGTCTTAAACATTGAATTAACTGCAAGAGACTTGAGAACAAAAGATTACAAAAATTTGCTAAGAACAGTCATGAAACAATGGTTGCCGGTAAGTACCGCCGTTCTTTTGACTATTGTTGAAAAAATTCCTTCTCCTTTGAATGCCCAAAAGAGTAGATTGGATAATTTGTTAGCAAAGACCCCTGAAAGTGAACTACTAGATGCTGATATTAAAACCGCTATGGAAAACTGTGATTCTAAAGGACCTGTTTGTGCCTATGTCTCCAAGATGTTGTCCATTCCAAGAAGTGAATTGCCGCAAACTGCAGGTTTGGAAGAAACCATTAATGCAGCCAAGACTGTTGAAAAGACTAGTGGTAATAAAGAAAAAAAGGATTCACAAGATGAGAATGTAGCAGAAGTTACAAACGATCAAAGTATAGAAGAAAAGCTGCTACAATTGAATCTATCAACAAAGAACTTTGATTTGGAAACAGAAGAAGTTGTTGAGGAAGCCGAGGAAGAAGAAGAAGACGTTGAAGAAACACCTGTTGAAGAGGTTGACAACAGCGTTGTTATCAAGACTGACAAGGGTGATGAAATCAGAATCATTACAGAAATGGCACCAGCCTTTGACATCAACTTTGGTGCTACTCCTAGCAGCAAGATCTCCAATGACGAAGTTACAAAGCTAGACTTTAGTGAAGAATACGATGACATGGATGATGACGATGAAGAATACAACATGATGGATTATGTTCCACCTGAAATTGATGCTTCTGATCCATTGGCTGCTTTGTTTGAATACGACGACGAAGACCCATTCGGTGATTACGGATTAGAAGAAGACGATGAAGATATCAATGACAACGAAGCTTTGATTGCCTTTGGTAGAATCTACAGTGGTACATTAAAGGTTGGCCAACTAGTTACTATTTTAGAACCTAAATACTCTCCATTGGCACCAACTGAATTTGTTCACCACAATGTCAAAATTACTGATTTGTATTTGTTCATGGGTAGAGACTTACTGCCTTTAGAAGAAGTTCCTTCTGGTAATATCATTGGTATTGGTGGTTTGGCTGGTAGATTACTAAAAAACGGTACTTTGGTTGAAAATAACCTTCAAGGTGTCAATTTGGCTGGAAGTGTTATGTACTCTCAACCAATTGTCAGAGTTGCTATTGAACCAGTTAATCCAATGAAGTTCGGTAAACTTGTCAAGGGGTTGAGAATGTTGAACCAATGTGATCCATGTGTTGAGACCTTTGTCAATGAAAACGGTGAACACATTTTATGTACCGCCGGTGAATTGCACTTGGAGAGATGTCTTAAGGATTTGACAGAAAGATTCTCCAAGATTGAAATCACCAGCAGTGATCCTGTTATTCCTTACAAAGAATCATTCTATTCTAATGATGAAATGAACCCAACAAAATCTCCAGTAGGCGAGAGAGGTGTCTTTGACTTTGTTATGGGTAAATACAAGGTTAAATTATCAACTAGACAGATGAGTGAGAAATGCTCCGATTTCTTGATTGAGCATGAAGATTTGATCAAGAAGATTGCTCTTCACAGAGTTTACCACAAACAATTCTATGCCAAGCTACAAGGTTTATTACCTGAAGGATTGTCTATTGATGATATTGCTGCCTTTGGTGGTAAGAAGTACGGTCCAAATATTTTGTTCTCCAAGAACAACTTTTTAAGAGTATTGCATAACAAGAACAGCAAAGACAATATTCCATATGGTGATTCCATAATCAATGGTTTCCAATTAGCTACCAATGAAGGTCCATTGGCCAAAGAAGATGTCCAAAAGATGATTGTTGTTATTGAATCCTTTGAAGAAATAGAATCCAAATCCAACACTCAAATTGCTGATATGTCTGGTAGATTGATGACTGCTACCAAAAACACTATCCACCAATCATTCCTTGACTGGTCTCCAAGACTATTGTGGGCCATGTATACATGTACAATTCAAACTTCCTTAGAAGTTTTGGGTAAGGTTTATGCTGTTGTTCAACAAAGACATGGTAGAATTGTTTCTGAAGAGATGAAAGAAGGTACTCCATTCTTTGAAATTGTATGTAATGTTCCTGTTGTTGAAGCATTTGGTTTTTCTGAATCTATTAGAAAAAGATCTTCAGGTGCTGCTTTACCGCAATTAGTATTCAAGGGATACGAGCCTATTGATTTAGATCCGTTCTGGGTTCCAACAACTGAGGAGGAATTAGAGGAATTAGGTGAGTTTGCTGAGAGAGAGAACATTGCTAGAAAGCACATGAACGATATTAGAAGAAGAAAGGGGTTGTTTGTTGATGATAAAGTTGTTAAAGACGGTCAAAAGCAAAAGACATTAAAGAAGGATTAGGTTTATATTTTAGTTTAAAGTTTATTTTTAAAATTTACTTTTTTGTCTCTTTTTTTTTTTCGCTGAACTCGTAATTTTTAATTTTTAATTTTTAATTATTTTTTTAAAATTCACCCATCCATGGCTGAAAATGAACATCAGCCGTGCATATCTGTTCAGCACTTCTTTTTTTTTTTTTTTTTTTTTGGGACAAAAAATGAGGTTTCATAACTGTTAACTTCAGCTCCTTTACAAACAACTCTGTTTTAATTCTCTCAAAAAAGAGCTACACCCTCATAAAACAGTGTTTTTACTGTGTTGGGTGCATTTAAACTGCTGCACTGCTCTTACATTCTTCAAGAACTTCAGATTTTTTTACTAGTGAGATTAAAGAGCTGAACATTTCCTGATGCCCTGATCAGTTCATTTGAGCTGTCTCTGCTCCTTAATATGGTTTTTGTTTACTCAACTCGCTACTTAGAGTACCGCAATGAGCATTTAAATGGTTCAATTAGGAAATATTTATATATGAAAGTAACCCTGAAAGAGTTGTTGTTTATTGCTGCTGAATTTAAAAAGTTGAAAATTCATCCTTTTGACTCTTGTTTTGGTGGTTGTTGGAGGAGTTGTTTACAAGAAAGCTGAGCTTATCAAAGAAAACCCCCCTCATTTCTTCTTAAATTGCCCTAAAACAACTCTTTGATATGAAAAATATATACGTATCACAATATTTTTTAATTTTGAAAAAAAAAAAGAAAAGAAAAGAAAAAAAAATGGATGACTTCATAACATGTTCAACTTCTGGGGAGAAAACGCCAAAAGTATATAAAGAAAGGCATTGATCTACGCTGTTTAAAAATTTTTAGAATTATTCTTTTAATTAATAGTCTTGGGAAGCTAATTCAGCATTTTAGTTGGTTTTGAAACATGAAAAAGTTCAGCTAATTATGATTCGTAATCATTATTGAAAAAAAAATAAAGAATTAGTTGAAGTAAACCCAGAAAGCTAAATATACTAATGTTAAAGAATATTATTGCCCTGTGTGCCATTTGGTGTGCACTTGAAACCACTATTGCCGCTAGTCTTACAAAGCACCACAAAGACCACAAGAATAACAAAAGAGATTTAGTTACTATTGATGGAACTGTTTACAATGAGTTTGTTGTAACCACCACATTGCCACCTGTTACTGTATACTCCACTTCTTACTGGACATCATACTGGACATCTGTTTTGACTCAGTATAGTACAGTTGTTATTGGTGATTATACCTCTACCAAGACTTTGGTTACTCCTACAACATTTGCTGTAGTTGCTTCATCATCCGTTGCTACAACTGAAGCTGCATCTTCAACTTCTAGTTCAACTCCACCGCCACCAACTACTAGTTCAACTCCACCACCAACTACTAGTTCAACTCCACCTACCAGTACCAGTTCTACTTCAACAAGTAGCACAAGCACCGCAGCAGCAACCAAATCCATTGGTACAATGAGTTTGTTAACTCAATCTTTCGGTTCTCCAAACAACCCAGCAACATACTTCCAAAACGTTTCAACACCATACTACATGACAACAGTATCAAATGGAACCACAAGACTATTCTACTTTGAAGATGTCTACTATGATACTAACGGAAATCCAACAGCTACCCAGTACGAACAGTATGTCGGAACAGATAACATATCTAATGTGCTGGCCAATTATGTTTCTACCACCGTATACTCAACAAGTACATCAACTGTCAAAAATACAGTAACAATAACCACAAGTGTTTGAACGGTCTAGGAATTTAAAAAAAAAAAAAAGAAAGTTAAAAGTTAAAATTGTCCATTCCCCGGAATCTCCATGATGATAATACTGCACGTGCATGAACCAATACTTCATCTTTTTTAGAAAAGAACCAGTTGATGATGTCAACATTCGTTGTAATATAATAAATTTTTTTAAGAGAAATAAAAAGAAATAAATAAGAGTAAAGAACAATGCTATATACGGGTATTCCTTCCCTTGATTATTTTACCAATAAAAAGTAAAGGGGATTAGCGTAAAAATTTGTGTGTAAAGATATGTTTAAGACAGTCATCCTTTAGCTGTCTATTTTTAATTTTTAATATTTTTTTTTTTTAAACCCTTGTTTTTTTTTTAAAATAAACACGAATTTGTGACAGTTCTGTGGTTTTGAAACTGTGTGAAATAACTGCTAATCTCCGTTGGAAATCAACATGCGTCATTTTTGCTTTGTTTATATTTTTTTTCTTCTAGCATTTCTCTTAATTTTTTCTGTCCGGTCCTTCCGGTCACTATGATATAAGCAATCGCTAGTAAATATTTCCTAATTAGGAAGTCATGGTGGCCCATGCGTTTTTCAAGCTTTCCAAATCAGGCGCGGAAGATCCGAAGATAACCGAAAAACACACACCAAAATTCTACGGACACAGATTTGGACAATAAAAAAAAAAACACCAAAAAAAAAAAAAAAATTTACTTATCCCCCCTAAAACCTGGGACATGTTGATCAACGATCAACTATGATTAATATAAAAGTGGCCTTGGCAAATGTTTAAAATTGCCTTTTATTTGTTCCATTCTTTTGTATAAATATATATTGAACTTTGCTGAAAAAAAATTATAATAAAACTAATTTCAAGAAAACCGAAAATAATATCAACTACTTAACAACAATGTACGCTCCAACCTCATTTTGTATTAAAGGTCACTTTGTTGACACTCCTGTACTCGGGAAAATTAGATTAAGAACCAATCACATGATGGTGATTGTTTATGGTAAGATCGTGGATATCATTGATCTAGCTGATCCTGATGCCTTTGCTACTGTTCAGCAAATGGACCACTTTGTTGACTACACAGTCAACCCAAAGACTAACAAAATTCAATTTATATTCCCCGGTTTTGTGGACACACATTGCCACGCACCACAATACCCAAACATTGGTATTTTCGGTAACACAACCTTACTAGATTGGTTGAACAAGTATACTTTCCCATTGGAACACCAACTAGCAACCAACCTCCAAATGGCTGAACATGTTTACAAAAACGTAATCACCAAGACTTTGAATAACGGTACAACCACCATTGCCTACTACGCCACTATTGGTAAAGAATCCACCCAGCTACTAGCTGAATTGTGCTTGAAGATGGGCCAAAGAGCCTTTGTCGGTAAGGTGTGTATGGATATGAATGCTCCTGATTACTACACTGAATCCCACCATAGATGTATTGAAGATAACGAAGATTTGATTAAGTCCGTAAGAGCCGTGAACAAAAGATACTCAAAAAATAAATTTGTCGAACCTATCATTACTCCGAGATTCGCTCCGATGGTTTCGCAAAAAACCATGTTGGCCTTAAGCGGAATTTCAAAAAAACACGATGTTCCTATTCAAACCCACTTGAGTGAGACTTTCAATGAAATTGACTTGGTCATGAAGACCTTCCCGGAATGTGATAACTACACTGATGTTTATAACAGATACGGTCTTTTGACTGAAAAGACTGTTTTGGCTCATTGTATTCACTTGTCCGAAGAAGAAGCTGCTGTTATCCAAGAAAAGAAGGCCGGTGTTTCTCATTGTCCAATTTCCAACTCTTCCATTACCTCTGGTGAATGTAAGGTTAGATGGTTATTGGAAAAGGGGATCAAGGTTAGTTTAGGTACAGATATGTCTGGTGGTTACTCTCCATCCATTCTAAAAACTGCTAGACAAGGTCTTTTGGTTAGTAGACACGTTGCTATGAAGACTTCTGATGAAGTTGGTGACAGAGACAAATTAACCACAAGCGAGGTTTTATACCTAGCCACCAAGGGTGGTGCTGAGGTCCTAAATCTTGACGATAAAATTGGAACTTTTGACAAAGGAAAATCATTTGATGCTCAACTTGTTAACATAGGAGCTGGAACCAATGTCGATGTTTACGACTGGCAGGTTCCAGTTGAAGATGTCGACAGTGAAGAAGAGTTCATGAGCAAATGGCAAGATCTAATCGACAAGTGGGTATTCTTGGGAGATGACAGAGAATCAAAGCATGTCTGGGTTGATGGTGTTAAGGTTAAATAAGCTAATATTAACAGATTAAGAGAAACGAAGAAGAAAAGATATAAATAAAAAAAAAAAGACAAGAGGATTGATAATACACTATTGTGAACGTTAATTTTCTCCAAATTTTTTTTCTTTTTCTTTGGTTCTTTCTAGATATATAGCTATTTGTCTCAATAGACTTGAGAATAAATTCTATGTTTTTTTTTTAACAAAATTTTTAGCAATCATTTTTCCTTTTTATTTATTTATTTATTATCCTTTTTTTTATTTAATAAGATTAACTTTTTCCTTAATTTATTCAAAATATTTAGCAAATTGTACTGATGTTACATTAACTGAGTTCATAAGAATTGGACTTTGTATAGAATTGGCAAGGCTTGGTATTCCAATTGCCATTGGCCAGCCACGCCTCCGATATTGTCATAGAAATCAGTTTCCCTTGTGGATTTTTTTTTCAATTCTTCCAACATTTCAAACAATCTTAGGATTGCTTGGCCAGCTTCCAAACTCTTTGTGTGCAGATCTTCAACATCAATGTTGAAGAGGATAATGAAGTTTCCCTTTTTGATGCCTCTTCTGGCACAATCATCAAGCAAAATCTCGTAGCATCTTTCATCACAGCAAATAACAACATCGTTTTCTAAAAGTTTGCTTGAAGTCTGAGCCTGCCAGTTTTCGGGACATTCCTTCAACTTCATATTTCTTTCCAACATATCGTAAAGACCCTGTTTGGCATAGTTTCTTTTTTCTTCAGGAATAGTGTTTTCTTGGGCTTTTAAAGTGGACAAAATCTCACTGTATGGAGTCCCAAACTTGAAGGCATTTGGAGTTTCCTTGGTCAACCCTGGAATCTTGACACAGTTTCCTGTACCGTATGAAGACACATTGTATCCAGCTTCGGTCAGTACTCTTTGGGCTTCCATGGATCTGTTCATGTTACTTGAGCAAACAGTGCATACCTTGAATGTCATTTGTTTGTTCTTTGTTTTGCAAAGTGAGTAATTAATAATTAAATAAAACACAGTTCTTTAAGGGTGGGGGTTTCTTTGCGTATTTCTCTCTCTCTCTTCTATACTGAACCTGTTGCAAAAAGTGTTTTCTTGATGTATCAGCGATGTATACAATTAAGTAATTTCTGGTTATATATAAACTTACACAGAAAAAGTTAATTTTCAGTACTGGAATGTGTAATCCTAAATAAGGTGTTTAGAATACATACCAAGACAAAATAAATGGAAGTAGATTTGCGAGTCTCCAAAACAAAGATAATTTTTTTACTCAAGAAAAAAAAACACACACACAAGGGGAAAAAAAAAAAAATTAAAGTGTAACAAAAAGCCCTATATCGGATATATGAATTTATAACATAATCAATAACAGTCTATGTCAAGGTCATTCAGCATCTCCATCTCATTCTTTTTGTTCCTGAACGTTATGATATTGCTGTCTTTAAATGTCTTCTTCATGTTTGACAAGCCTTCAGCACTGTTGATTATGAAGCCTATGCACATAGATGGATCCAGCTCTTGTATTGTTGTTGTATCAACCTTGTAATTTTCCTTGAAATCTGTCACAAGTTTATTATTGGCAATCAGTTCAGCATAACTACTTACATGATGAGGATCGGCATAGACCAACAAATCATCTTTTTTGTCAAAGAAATACAAGCTCTTGAATGGCTTTCCTCCAGCTATTCCAGCAAATTTGAACCCTTTACCATTGTTGAATAACTCAAAAAAAGAGCTGCAATATTCTTCATTGATTTTATTCAATCCTAGACGTACACATAATAATACCAAAATGCTTTTTGAAACACCTGTCTCCAAATATGCATTCACTTCGTCTTCATATATTGTTCCTGAATCAACGCTGACAAAGCATTTCCCAAAGGTAAAATCCTGCTGCGCGGAGATAATTTTTTGGATGCATTGGGCACCAACAGATGGTCCAAACCAATCACCCACATTGACCTTGCACAAATCAAAGCCTAACTTTGTTATGTTGTGTATACTAAATGGGTATTCAAATTCATCTCTGAATAACTCTGCTATTACTAAATCCGTGTTACCTCCTTTGTCCGTGGTATCCAATAAACTATCTAGAGATAACATTTCTAATCTGATTGCATTTGCCAAGACAGTTTGCATAGACCGGATCATACATCCCCATCCAATATCTGTGGTGAAGCCCTTCTCAGCATTGCTTGTGTTGTTTACATATGTCTTCAGACCTCCCGTGTATAAAACATTCAAGGAGTAGTTACTATGGGATGTTGACGTGAGCAGAGGAAAATCAGATTTGTAAGATATCTTGAATAAGTGCTTGTATTTTTGTAAATCATCATCACTCAAGGTTTTATTGTTGATGATGTTGCTAAACTTTTGTATAAAACTATCCATCTGTGGGGTTATTTACAATGAAATGATACTGACGATGGTCTTTGTTCGCCGCAAATATTACGTCTTAATCTGTTTGAGGTGGGAATTTTGTTTTTCTTTGGTGAAATTCCATAGATAAGGATTCACACCGTGTAGCGTATTTTTAAAAAATAACCTACTAAAACGTGGACTAATAAATAATTAAACACACCAACTTTTTTTTTTAAAAAAAGAAATAAGTGGAAGACACACCAAAAAAAAAAAACTAACAAAAAACATACCAAACTTCTTGTAAAATGTCTAGAAATAAAAAGAAGGTTTACAATCATGCCAAAGTGATGGCCAACAAAAAGAAAAATAAAAAAAAAAAGCAAGACAATGCTGCGAATTCGAAGAAAAAATCAAAAGTATCATTCAATTACAATAGACAATTCAATGAGTTAACAGATGTAAATGATGACAACTTGATGTTCAGCAACAATCAACAGGATATCTACAATTATTACAATAGCAAGAACAATAGAAAGGATAAAGGAAACAAAAGGCGTGGGTTGTTTATACACGATAGAGACATTGAATCAGATGCCGAAGGTGATGATAGTGACAATGTCAACATCCCATTGAGAAAGAGAAGGGTTGTGTTTGTCCAATGCCAATATAACTTAAATGAAGAACCAAAGGGTTACTTTGATAAATTTGAAGAGAAAAAAGAAGAAGTTAGTGAAGATGTGAAAGTCATCGAAGATGTCAATGATGAACCGACTGACATTGACATGGTTTCATCAGAAGAATCTGTTGAATCCGATACTGCTGATACATCAGATACTGAGGACTCATCCGATCCCGAACTTGAAGACTCTTTTTATGAAGTTGAGGATACTGAGGATGAAGATGAGGTTGAATTGTACAACTACGATAATGATGTCAACACAAACATGGACACTAATGCTATTTCGGATATAATAGATACTACAGAAAAGTTAGTATTAAAGGACACAACTAAAGATGACTTCACAGTATTTGGTGATGATCCATTGGATGATGTCATTTCACAGCTTGATTACGAGATTATAAACATTCAACAAGGGGCTGGTCACAATAGATACAATATGAGATGTTTCAAGTTCTTTGGAGATGACTCGTACCACTGGGTAAACACAAACGAACTAACTGATTTGATGTCCATACACACTGGATTTGATGAATCAAGACATGAGGCTTTCTACCAGCACATTTACAACAGACTCATCAAAGATAAGGATGAGGCCGATGAAGCTCTCTTTGACAGATTCTGTGATAATGTCGATATGAGTGAAAGCGGAATCAGTGAATCTCTTGACTACTTGATTGAAAATGTCTTGGAAGAGGAAGAGGATGATGGTTTGCAAGATATGTTGGCCTTTGCTCAAAACATGAACAAGCAAAGAACTTTAGACGTTGACCCACAAGACATTCCCCAAAACAAGTACAAAATTAAAGGTAAAGGCAAAAAGAGAAAGCTTATCATGGATGAAAACAAGTTTGGACCGGAAATTGTTCAAATGCTTCAAGAAAAATACAAGCTTCGAATCAAGCACAAGGCTGAAAAAAGAGTTGAAAAAGAGTTCTTTGTTGCTGAAGAACACGCTTGTTCAGATAATTTGTTGTTGAAGTACCCATACGGAATTGATGTTTTGTCTCTTAGAGAAGAAATTGAGAGTTTTGCCGCTAATCATAAAAAATGGTTGGTTGGCTCAAAGAGATCATTCCCATCCTTTGATACAAGTGGTAACAAGACTGTTATTAAATTTGGAAAGCATTTTAATTTAACACACAAAAAGCTGGTTTCAAAGCAAAGACACTACATTCAGTTGGTAAAAACCAAACACACAATTAAGAAGGAATTCAACTATTTACATGTTGATCTTTTATGCAGACAACGACAAATCTTCATGCGTAAAGATGTCAAAATGCCTAAAGACTTAGCTATAAGGTTCAATGGTGAGCGTTTGGAAACTGACACAACTAAAAGAAGCATGCAAGATGGTGCTGTTGTTGCTGCAGGTGCCAAACAATTGACCAGTGAAAACTTGGGATTCAGAATGTTATCCAAGATGGGATGGTCCAACGGTATGGCATTAGGAAACAAAGATATGGATGCTATTAAAGAACCGGTAAAGGCTGTTATCAAGAAAGGCAGAAAAGGTTTGGGTCACAGTTACACGTAACATAAGTTTTCGTTTTTGTAAACTTTTGCAGGAAAAAAAAAGAAGAATAGTTTAATCAATTTTGTGATCACCACCATTGAAAAAAAAAATAAGAACACTGCTTTTTTCCTTAAGCATGAATATAGATTGATTATTGTTGCTGCTCCACCCCCAAAGGATACCTTATAACCTGATATGTCGTTTTTCAATTCAATAAAGGGGTTTACCAATGTTTTAACTGGAACACCAAGTATCGAAGCAAATGAAAACAATATTGATGAAATTGATTTTGACCAAATAGCCACAGATGACTTGATAAACGGGCTTGAAGAAGGCTGCCAATATATTGAACAGTTTTTTGGTGACATTGAAAAAGAAGTTTCCAAGAAAGTTGAAGAGATAGCTGCATTAAATTCGAAAGTCACTGAATCTGATAAAGAAAAGGATATTCTAAAAGAGAAAGTAAATACCTCCGAGAGTAGAATCACTAAAGTAAATCAGGAAAAAGATGAGTTGTCCAATTATATCACCGATGTCTGTAAAACTTTGAATTTAAAAGCAACCAAACCAAAAGAACAATGCACGGAAATAAAGTCAGCTTTTGAAAAATCAAAAACTCAACTTGATGCTTTTGCTAACATCACTGTTTTTGAAAAGAGCCACTCAGGACATAACATGACTTTGAAGGAAGTATTTGAAGGTAGAGCTGTAAAAAGCATGAAGGGTGCATTTCCTTCTCTTCAAGAATCCCTCAGATCATCTAAGTTATCAGCAAGTATTATTTTATCTGAGGATAAAGCAAACTTAGTTAAAAAGGAACATAAGTTGAACTCTTTCATACATTTTATGAGTGGATTGCAAATTTTTAATAAAAATATTGGGCCTAGTCTTCAGCAAATGTTTGCCCAGGGCTTGAGTCCAGAAAAGTATTCAAGTGTTTTGGAAACTAATTTAGGAATTTATGGATTCAAGGATAAAACCGAGATGAAGACTATACCAGTGTTGATTAAGAATACTAAAGAATTCCAAGATTTGAGTCTTTCGAATTTCAAGACTATCAACAACCACATATTGAAATTATTAGAAAATGAGGACAAAGATCAGATAATCAAAAGCAAAGAGGAGAAGATATCGTTGATGATGGCTATTTTGAGTAACGAATCCGATCAAGTATATGAAAGGGATTTCCAAAAAGAAGTTGCCCCATCTAGAATCGAAGAATTGAACTTACAAAGTCTTGAAAACAAAACATTGCTCTTTTTGAAAGTTTTATTGATGCATATTTTACACACAACAGGAATTGAATTTACAAACTTTGAGGATATAGTTCAAAAGTTTAAGAAAATCAATGCTATCTTGCATCACGAACGTGGTTTATTGATAAACTTTGCAGAATTGATGAAGACTGTGATCAACATAGATGAGAAGTTGGACTTTGAACAAGAGTTGGCACACATTGTTTCTAATGAGTCTGGAAAGAATATTATCAAGAAGCAATTGGAGAATATTGCCAACTCTGTATACGAAAAGGTTTTCCTGTACGATGAAATCATAAAGAATGGTAGCAGTTCAAACGGAGATGCTGAGTATGAGGAAGACGAAAGTGGTGAACAAAGTGAAGAGTATTATGAGGATAGGCACAATGACGGAAGCATAAAGTACAACAGTTATAATGCTTCAATAAAGTCATCTGTTTTGGGAAATCTGCCACCTATTATGAACCATAAATACAGATCTAACAATTTAAAGGCTGTGAGACCATAAAAAAAAGGATATATATCGCAATGAATTCCATGCACGTGAATTTTCACCAAATTAAATATTCCGTATCAAAGTTTCTTTTTTTTATTTTTTTATTAGTATTATTCGTTTAAAATCTTTGAACTATTTATGTTGGAAACCGACACAACACCCACATAACTGTGATGAGTAAAAAGGACTACTACGAATTACTTGAGGTATCTCGAGATGCTGACCAAACAACAATCAAGAAGCAATATAGAAAACTAGCTTTAAAATACCACCCTGATAAGAATCCCGACCGGATTGAGGAGTTCACTGAGATCTTTGCCCAACTGAGCATAGCCTACGAGACTCTTTCTGATGAACAGGAGAGATCATGGTATGATTCACACAAAGATGCAGTTGATGGGAACAATTCTAATTCATCTGGGGGCCAATATGAGGACGAGAGCTATGTGAATGATTGCGGAGTCAATGCAGATGATATACATGCGTTCATGAACAGAGAGTACTTTGATAGAACCGATGATTCCGTTGCTGGGATGTACCAGGTTGCAGCAAAGGTGTTCTTGAGAATTGTGAAGGATGAAATCTTGTTTGGAAAGAGATATGGGATGAAGGAAATGGAGAAGTGTGTGGATGATTCGTTTTTGGACCATGCAGCCAGGAACGGATACGTACAGGGACTGAGTGATTTCAAGGGCAAGACTCTTTTGTTCCCATTATTTGGTTATACGGGCACTTCATACCCTGACTTGAAGCAATTCTACAAAAAATGGTCTTCATTCCAAACTGTGAAGCAATTCCACTGGAAGAATGAGTATAGAATAAACAGAAACTATGATAGACGTACTAAAAGAGAGCTGAATAAAAGAAATGAGAAGATAATAAATGAACATAGAAACCAGTACAACAAAACTGTGAAGGAGTTTGTTAATTTTATAAAGAAGCTTGATGCAAGATTAAAGATTGGAAAGAAAAGAGAGCAAGATGCAATCAGAAATAAGCAGTTGGAAAATCTAAAGCGTATGAAGGAGATGACAGATAAACAAAAGCAAGAAGCCCTTGCTGAAAAGTCCAAGAATGAGTTTTTGGAACAAAGTTGGCAGCACTATGATGAAGACAAGTTGAACAAGCTTGAAAGAGAGTACTTGTCTGATATCAGTGATGAAAATGATAAAGATGAAGGACAGGACCATCAAGATGAGGATTTCATCTATGAGTGTTATGTCTGTAATAAATTTTTCAAGAATGCCAAACAACTGGATAACCATGAAAACAGTAAGATACATACAATAAAGCTGGAGGAATTGAAGAGAACAATGATTGAGGATGAATTTATTTTGAATCAAAAAGGGGAGGTTTTGGATGAAGCTGTTGACAACATTGATAGTGGAGATCAGTTCTTCAGTGCTAAGGAGGATGAGGTTGAAGATATTGATTATCTAGAAAAACAGCTACAGGAAATCAATGCCCAACTTGAGATGGATGGCTTTTTGAAGAGCAAGCAAGTTGAGGTTGAAAAGAAGAGCAGTAAGTCAAAGAAGCAAAAGAAAAAGGAGAACAAGATGAAGAGAGAAAAGGAGAAGGAGAAAGAAAAGGAGGATGAAGTTGAAATAGAAGAAGTTGTCATTGAAGAATTTGTTGAAGAGGCTCCTGAAGTTAATGAACTTGAACAACTTCTAAATTCCTTAACTTCAAAAGATCAATCAAAAAAAGATGATAGTGATGATGATTGGGGTAATACCAAAAAATCCAAAAAGAAAAAAGCACCATCAAACAAAAAAGACAAAAAACAAAAGCCTGTAGTTGAAGAACCAAAGCCAAATGATTTTAAGGTTGATTATGAGCATCAGTGTGGAACATGTCTGAAGGGTTTTGAGTCCAGAAATGGTTTGTTTAAGCATTTCAATGACCACAAGGACCATACTTTTTTGAAAACAGCTTTATATAAATCCAAAAAGAGATAGTGTTTAAACGCGGCTAATGTTATATTTTGTAGCGGGGTTTTATGATTTTTCTTTTTTAGGAAATTATTGCTGGACAGAGGGGTTTAGAATTTTGAGATGTCAAAAAAAAATATTGGGAAAAACCCGTGGGGGGAAAATTTTTATATATATATTACGTTAAATCTCCCATTCTATCCAATTTTGGATTATTTTTGATATTCAGAAAAACATAATAATAAATATTGCAAACACCCATATAACACTCGTTCTTATTTAATACTTACATGAGCAATCAGCAAAATAATGAACAGCTTCCTAATGGAAACTCAAATGTTTCCAATTTGTCAACAGCCTTGAAGTATGTCCATATCAACGGTAACAACATAACAACAACCGATCAATCATACATCGACTTTGGTGATATCGATCAGCAACAACAACAAGAGCAAACAAACGCACGTGGGAACAAGCCTGTTCAGCAAGTCTCCAGATCCCCACAATCACCATCCTTGTTCAGAAACAATGGTTCTCCAACAACTACCTACATGCAACAAAGAGGAGGATCTGTAGGCAGCAATGTTCCTTCTTTCTTACAAAACAACTCATATACTCCACAACAACCATCAAGGCTGCAACAGCAAGTTAACCATGAAACCTCCAATGCCAAGAAATTGAATGAAGAAAGAGAAAATGCTGCAAAGCGTCAGCAAGAAAACTTCACAGCCCAATTATCACAAGCCGTGCCTGATATAGATAACTCAAGATTATTGAAGTTCTTTTCCCATCAACCTACATCTGGCTATACCCTGTTTTCCCATAGATCCGCACCAAATGGTTTCAAGGTTGCCATTGTGCTTTCTGAGCTATCGATGCCATACAGAACCTTCTTTTTAGACTTCAACAAGGGTGAGCATAGATGCCCGGAGTTTGTATCCATAAATCCAAATGCTAGAGTTCCAGCCTTGATTGATCATGAACTCAATAACTTCCCTATATGGGAATCAGGAGCCATAATTCTCCACCTGGTTAATAAATTCTACAAGCAATACAACCAGCCATTGCTCTGGTCCGATGACCTTGCTGAACAATCACAAATAACCTCCTGGATTTTCTTCCAAGCATCAGGACACGCTCCAATGATTGGTCAAGCCTTGCACTTCAAGTACTTCCACACAACCAAAATCCAATCAGCCATAGACAGATACATTGAAGAAGTTAGACGTGTTTATGGTGTTGTTGAAATGGCCTTGGCTGAAAAGAGAGAGTCCTTGATTTTAGATTTGGACACTGAAAACGCACACTCATACTCATCAGGAACAACTCCTCTATCTAACTCCAGATTCTTTGACTACCCGGTGTGGCTGGTTGGAGACAAAATCACTGTGGCTGATTTGTCATTTGTTCCTTGGAACAATGTTGTGGATAGAATAGGAATCAACATAAAGGTTGAGTTCCCAGAAGTCTATAAGTGGACAAAGCACATGATGAGAAGAAACGCTGTAATAAAGGCTCTAAGAGGTGAGTAGATATATGACTTTTTAATTTAATAATGATTTTTTTTTTTTTTTTTAGTTGATTAAACTATATGGTGACACTTTTTTCCCCCTGGCATCGAAATCGCTTTATGTAGTATTTTTTTTTTTTTTGAGATTTCCATAGTAATCGTAAAATATTTGTACAGAGATGGGGATATTGCATATAGCGAGATATATCCAAGACTGAACCAATAAAGATTAAATAATAAGAGTATGGTTCCCTCACTTAAATCTATTTGTCAAAAAAATATAATCCAAGCTTTGGAAACAAAGAGATATGCACTTAAATCGTTATTTGCATTCTTCAACGCCATCATATCCTACAGAAAGCTGCTTCTGGAACTT
Source organism: Hanseniaspora nectarophila (assembly GCA_030573495.1). Classification (NCBI taxonomy): domain Eukaryota; kingdom Fungi; phylum Ascomycota; class Saccharomycetes; order Saccharomycodales; family Saccharomycodaceae; genus Hanseniaspora; species Hanseniaspora nectarophila. The sequence continues at coordinate 48,751 of JAJMDJ010000222.1, forward strand.
CTAACAAAGTTCTACCATATAGAAAATTTTAAATTATACAAACAAATCAAGGAAGACAACCAATACAAAGTGCTTCTTTGGCTGGAACAGGAAGACCCTTCATTAATGCTCTTTACAAACCACATCTGGAAGAACTTCTTATCAGATCTTGACTCACAATTTCACTATGCCGACTTCGAATCCAATGATAATGACACAGATATGATATTCAAGAGTAAATACAAAAACGGTCTTTCTCCAGAGCTCAGGCAGAAACTTGAAGCATTTATAGAAAAAGAAGACAATGTATACAAATTAGCATTTCTTAACAAGTTGAACTACATAGAATTTAAAAAGAAAAGGGCGAAGAGCAGTTTGATAAAATCGCAACAAAAACTGAACGAAAACAAACAAATGAAAGGAATCGTCTTGCTGAACAGCATTGAAGATGAAAACAGCAAAAACAATCAAAAGAAAGTGAATAGAAGTAAGTTGTATAAGAAGTCGCTGAATGAACATAAAATAGGGATCAAAAAATTCACACCATCGGAAACGTTTTTCAAAGCAAATGGAAACAAAAGCAAACAACCCCCATCCAAAAATCATCCTAAAATCAAGAGAGTTAAGCTTTGATTGCATCTTATATATAATTTTTTAAAATGGTTTGGCCATCTTTCTGGTTTCTTGTGCACCTGTGAATGGACCGAAACATGTATTCCAATCAAGTGGGTACATAAGTTCACCAACACCAGCATTAGATCTGGTGAACACAACACCTAGGTCATCAGCCATTGTGGATAAATAATAGAAGTTCGCATCACCAATGGACAAGACCTTGCAACGGATGATATCACCGATTTGGAAAAAATCAGCTATGTTGACAGAATCTCTTTCTGTTGATCTTACATCTTTCCCATTCAAAACAGCTTCGTATTTCTCACCCAAATCACATGTAATCTTGGAAACAGAATATGACAATTGGGAAGTTCCTCCGGTGGTGCTTGAAGTAAAGTTACCATTGCTTCCCACACCAAAGTCCTTGGATATCACCTTTTGTTCCAACGCGAGTATTTCCAAAATAGCCTTGTTGGTGCTGTTTATTTGCATCACCTTGGCCAATACTATGTCTCCCTCTTTAGGTAGGTTTTCTTGCATGTCTACATTAACCTCTGTGCTATAATCAGAGGGCAAAACATTGACTGCGTATTCTATAATGGTTCTTCCTTGGGAATCAACCTTGTCTTTATTTTCTTCTTCTTCTGGGGTTGCTTCACCTTGGTTTGGATCAAGCAGAGATGAGACCTTTGGTGGCTCGTACTTGGTCAATTTAACATACCCTCTTCTAGATGCAACAATAACTTGATGTTTTTTATTGTCGTGTGTATAATCATCAATGTGTGTTCCATTACCTTCGTGGAAAATGGTGATAATATTTTTGTTGCTTTCAGTTGAAAGAACATCGTAAAAAGGTGCTAGTAAATCACCTGGGTAAACTACCTTATCTTTGTTATCTATCAAAGAGTTTAAAATACTATTTCCAGACATTGACAGAAGTAAATTTCGTTGTGCTATGGTTACTTGAAAAGGAGAATCATTTAAAGTGTGTATAAATTTATAGTTTTTTAAAAAAATATATATGCTTTGTCAAAAAAGAAAATTCAAAATAAATAAAAAAATCAAAAAAAAAAAAGCAACTTTTGTAGTCGAACATAAAACACGTGATAGTTCCACCAATTTTATTTTTTTTTCTTACAAAAAGTGAATGTACTGAATGGAATCTTCATGGAACTCCATCTCACTCTTCAAATTGTTCACCTCTTCTCTGATGAACATGGCCAGTTCTGGTGTCAGTTGATTGCAAGTGGCAAGCTCAGGTCTTCTGTCATACTCATCAGCTGTATATGTGTCAAACAATATAATCTTGGATGCAAACGATACGGATTTCTTTTGTTTTCTTGGTGTAGTGTCAAAGTCCCCAAATTGACTTGTTCCAGCACTTCTTGTTGGGAAATTTTGATCTACAAAATCTTGTATTTCATCCAAGTATGCATCTTCGTCAGAATTGTAGAAGTTAAAGTCCTCCTCCTCCTCCTCTTCTTCTTCGGCATAAAACTCTTCCTCTTCTTCAACCTCAGATTCTTCACTGACACTATCGGTGTGTTCTTGAGGATCATCATCTTCAAATATGTTTTCAAAGTCGTTCTTCATGCCCAGTCCCTTGAAAGACATCGACAAGGGTCTCATCTTTCTTGGTGTATTTGGTGATTCAGGATCAATTGCTGGTAGATATGGATCTTCAGGTGAAGGAGTCTTGTCAGCAACGGGCAAGTCTGTTTTAACTGAAGGTGCCAATGTCTTGTGAACTGTTGTTGCTTCCTCTACAGCAGGTTCTTTATTTGTTGGTAAAATTCCTAGACCACTTAAGACTAGGTTATCACCTGCAGGCATAGAATCTTCTTCCAAGGAACCGTCATTCATATCTAGATTGATATAATCACCAAAGTCAATGATATTCTTGAACTCCAGAATTTCTGAAACATATTCAGAATCCTCAAAGTCAAAGTCAATATCCAGTAATGGAGCTTCTTTCTTCTCAGTTTCAGGTATCAACTTATTTTGACTGGTGTTTGGATTACTGTTGCTCAGAATACTGTTTCTGCTTTCATATCTACTATTTCTGTTTGATCTCATTCCTGCATCACTCAAGATTAATGAATTTCTATTTGTTGATCTCCCGCTGTCACTCAAAACCATGGAGTTTCTATTGGTCCCACTTTCAAATCTTCCGGACCTCAGAATGCTACTGGTTGGGGACTTTGACAGATCGGGGGTGTGTATATGCAAATTGGACTCATACTCAACAAACATCCCCTCATTTTCCTGCTTCACAGATATAGAATCAGGTAAAGACATTCTCTTGTTGTTCGGAGTCAAAGTCAAAGATGCTCTTTTGGCCTTTTCCATAGTGTGGATAGATGATATCTCGGATATATCCAGATGTTTAGGGAAGACATCCTCACCAAGAATCTTTGGAGATGACATGGTTGTCATGTTGGAGTTTTCGCTGTTTGAACCAGGTAGTTTTTTGTTTTCATAAACAGATCCTACATCCTTTCTTTGGGTAGGTTCATTATCACTTGTATTTCTGATTTTTGGTAAGCTTTCCTTTGAGGGGATTGCAGGGTTACTCACTTGTCGTAGATCTTTAACAGCAGGTGTACTCACCTTTCTATCTGTGCTATTTCTAGAAGCTGATTTATTGCTAAAAGTTTCAGATACAGGTAAATACTTAGTTTCAGCTGGCTTTTTATTCACAGACTTCTTTCTGAATATCGAAAAGATTGAAGACTTTTTATTGGGCTTCTCTTCAGGTACATTTCTGACTATTTGTTGTTTGTTAATAGGCAAAGAAGTGTTCTTTATTACTCTAAGCGGTGGTAACTCTTTATTCTGCTGTTTAAAACTTGGTTGAGAGCTCCTTACTGATGCATTATCTATTGAAGGTCTGTGCAAATCGTGTTTGGATTCAAAGTCTTCATATTCTTCCTTTTCAAAAATATTCTCCATTGGTGCATTATAAGGTTTTGAACTCAACACAGATGCATTTCGTTGAGGGACTGCTGATGGTGGATTTCCAGATGATTTTTGATCTTTTGTTTGAAGGTACCCCGCAAGCGCACTTAAGGACGGACTGCTGCTAAATTGTATATTCATAGTACTTATCTCATTAGCTTTATCATCGTTATTGGTTTCGTCATCATCTGAGCTCAGTATGTGGTTTTCTTTATCATCACTAACAACTTTACGGCTTGAGGTTCTATTTTTGACTTTTTTATTTTTTTCTTCAGCAAATCTATCATTCATATATTGAACCATATCATTATCTTTGTTCAAAAACAGAGATGATCTCAATTTCTTGGCATGTCTTAGTGATAGGTTATTATCATTTTTGGTAGACTTGTCTATTTCGCTCAAAGAGCTTGACTTTACCATTTGGGGTTCCTCAAAGGAAGAAGTACTATTCCGTGACCCAACGTTATTATCTGTGGACTCAAAAAACATTGAGTAACGTTTAGTTCTGTCATTAGCTCTTTTGTTGTTTTTCTCAGAAATAGATCTATACTTTGGAGTTCTGCTACTGCTGTTATTGTTTTCCATACTTGTATATTGTATTGCCTCTATAATTCAAGCTAAATATTGGTGTTAATTTTTTTTCTTTTTTTTTTTTTTTTTTTTGATCTAGGTTTTAACTAATAGAATATCTATCTGAAAATAAGATGTATTTAAAAAAGAAAGAAATAAAACGTCGTTATGTGATTACCTTTTAATCAATACGATTATTAATATAAATAGGTATGTGGTTATAGCAAAATGTCACTTGTTGGAGAGTGGTTATTTTTGTTGCTTACACTTTCTATCCAAAAGAGATTTACCAAAAAAAAAATATATATTTATACAAAAATTACTCAAAATGTTGCTATGAAAAAAGTGGTTCCCAATAAAAAAAAACATGGTCCTATTTTTGGGGGATTAGCCGTTTGAACCCCCAAAGAAGTAATATAAAAATTGGAAAAATTTTCTCTACCAAAAAAAAAAAAAATATTCAACGTAGTCACGTGGGTAGATCAAAATTTCATAATAATAATAAAAAAATTTAAAATATATATATAGTTATTCAATAATCTGGCAATGTCTTCAAAACACCAGAGCATATACATGTTTGGTAGTAAGTGCTGTTCCATCTTCTGGAAATCAGGTTTGGAGATAATCCGTTGTACATGTGTCTGTTGTAGTAGTAGTAGTTGTCATCTTCAAATTCCTCCAATGGTTTTTGGGATTTATTCACAGACTTGTATGAAGATATGGTGACACTATTGCATCTGTTACATTGCTTTAGCTGTTTTTTATACTTAGCATCAAAGATTCTTTCCTTTGTTATGTCGTCTATCTTGAATTTGTAGTTTTTGTAAAACTCTTCGTTGTAATTTTCCACAAATACTCCTTTGTGTATGTTTTCAAAATTCTTTATAGAAGCTTCTCTATCTGTTAAAAACTCTTCACTGAATAGCTTCAAGTCCTTGTCATCATTCAAAAACAACACCTTGTTGATATCCAAGGATGGCATTACTATGGTTTTGAATAGATTCAAAACAATCATATGATGGAACTTAAAGGACTTGTGGATTTCACCTTTACTGAATATTAAGGTTTCCTTAAATGCACCATCCAGCTTAATCTCACCATTGCCGTTGCTATTATTTGTGACTTCATCAGTCTCATTTTTCTTCAAACCTTCATCAAGCTTCAATAAATAATCTTCAAAGCTGGCCAACAACTTTGAGTTTTCGGTAACCAACTCTAGGAATATGTTTGAAGATTGCTGTAAAATAGGAACATTTGTTTCTTTAAACTGATCGACTATTTTTGCTAGCTTCTTCAATTCAGTGATATTAGCCAACAACATTGATCTTGTCAACTTTGAGCCTAAAACAGCCAATACAAATTTGGAGTTTTTATCGTGGTTATCATTCAAAAGAACAATTATTTCCTTGTTGATTAAATTCAATAGCTTAAAGAACCACTCACTGAAGGTTAAAATACTTTCTATAGAATCTTGTTTGGTATAAGACAAAGTCAATGACAGAATAGAGATATTATCACCATTGCTTTTGTCTTGTTGTTGTTGAATATTGCTCATGTTTGTAACTGCTTGTGTTACTGTTTTGCTTACTTGAGAAATAGCAAACCAAAATGTTCTTAGCTGTAACAAAATTCTAACCATTACTGAAGAGTTTTCATTATCAGGCACAGACATTGAAAGTTCCAAATGTAGCAGTATTAGCTTTTGCATAGGCTTAGTAACCAATATCTTTTGAATATAATCAGTATTTGAATTAGCCAAAAATCCAAAAAACTTGAAACATGTTTTTAAAATCAAAAACAATATGTCTTTTTTAGTATTAGTGGAATTAACATCATTTGGTATGTTGTTAAGGAAATTTGAAATGGCCAAAGTAACATCTTCACCACCACACGGCTGGTGGGTTGTGGAGTGTACAAAGTTGTGAGCCAAAGCCGTTACTTGTATTTCGGATATGGCATCATATTTTCCATTTATTGGGGAATATGAAGTAAACTTCAATTCAGGCTCATTCTTGAATTTATAAAGCAGCCCAGCAGCCAAGGGCGATAGTATACACCACTCAATTTCCCTAGATTCGTTACCAGATAATAAGTTTTCAAACTTAAATCCAGTTTCTAATGGAGTGATTATATCTAAATTGCCATTTACCAAGCCACCACCTTCACGCAATAGATCCAACTTCTTGGAAGTATTCTGCCAAGAAGATCTTTTTAACGTTTCAATGTCACCATCTTCAAATCTAATAGTTATCAATTCTAAAATGCTATGGAAATCCAATTGCAATATTTTCTTTCCTATGAATTCACTATCGGCTATGTGAGTCAATTGGTATTTATTCATTTTGAAGTTAGCATTTTGACCTAATGGAATGTTATTAGACAATGTTGTTGGAGATAATTTCTTAACGACATATCTTTTCAAAGTGGTATCAACACTTCCTGTGAATAGATCTGTTAGTTGATATTGAATAACTAACTCGGCATCTGGAGAGCATGAGTCATCATATGATCTGTTCAAAAAGTAATGTTTAACAAATTCGCAATCCATACCATTAATTTCTGTATCTAATTTAGAAGTCAACAAGTGTTCGCTTTTTAAGATTGGATGTGGTAATTCATTGGCATTAATATTTGGGTGGTTTTCTTCTTGTTTTTGTTGCAGCAATTGATATTGCTTTAAATTCCAGTCTATGGTTAGTTTATAAATTTTCAATTCACCTTTATCTTTTTGTAATGTACTTACCAAAAAGCAGTTGCTTTCTTGACAATATGCTATTTGAGAATCATCCAGCAACATGTTTCCCAATTCTTCATCTAATTTACAAGTTACCTTTCTTGTTGTTCTAGAGTTCAAAAAGTTGTACCACAAGACAAAATCAGAGTTTTTTCTAACAGCAGAAAATACATGCTTGATATAATGTGGGTAATGACAACCAAACAACGGAAGATTGTTGAATTGCAGTTTATTTACTTGAACTGATCTCTTCAACATATTGCTACTATCACCACTTGAGCTTTCCTTCCAAGTAGCTTGTAACTTACTTGTCATAACTTTCTTAGAGTTGGCAACCCATTGGAAAGAAAGAATGCTGGTGGGAATGTTTTTTGTATCTAAATTTTCATGCTTTATACTGTTTTGGGGTCCTGAAATATACTTTCCATCATACCCATTTGAAATCTCATTGGCAAAATACTTTAAGTCATAATAAGTAGATCCATTTGACTTGGCATCCACTGGATCATTGCTTCCTGGTATTTCAAAAGCTATGTCTTGGAAAGAAATGGTAAAGTTATCAAAAGTGCACACTCTTTCTTTTTCGTAACCTAATGTTACCAAAGTAAGATTACCTGCAACATCAATCACAGCTGCTGTTTCTCCAGGTAAAGTAGCCCAATTGTTGAACTGAATGTGTGATATATCCAACGTGTTTGAAAATGCATTGGCAGGATCAGCTTCGTTTTTTAGAGTATTTGAAGCATCTGATTTCTTACTGATTTTATACCATTTTGAAGGAGCCATTCTCCAATTTTTCCCATTTAGATTTTCCAGGTATGTTAACCCAACATTAGGACCATCACTATGAAGAATAATACCATATTTAGACCATGAAACAGCCTGATCATAGAAGTAGCTCATATTTAAGGTACTTGCTTTGATGATAATGTGTTGTGGGTCTTTTTTTTTTTTTTTTTATATCGTTTGTTTGAAAAAAAGAAAAAAATATTATGTGAATGCAACCAAAAAAAAATAACAAATGTTGGTGATCTTACGAAATGATTTTAAAACGTGAATTCGTTTTTTTTTTTTAAAACATCGGATATAAGAAAATAAAAAAATATAGACAGGAGATTTGCGTGTATCACAACAATGAGACAATATACAAAGAGTTATGATTCTTAATGTAAGTGTTTGTAACTTAGATATAAAGTTTTTAAAAAAAAGTGTGAGTATTGGTTTTTAAGTCCGTATGCTTGTTGTTCACTACTATAAAGGTATCGATATATCTACATCAGATAAAAAATTAAGCAAAAAATATAAAAATAAAAGCATGCATCGGCCGGGAATCGAACCCGGAGCTCAACGATGGCAACGTTGAATTTTACCATTAAACCACCGATGCTGTTTAATATTTTATACAGTAAAAGTTTTTGCTGTTATTTTTGAATAAGCAATTTTACAACAAATTTATTGATTAAATCTGCCATTTTCTGCTTCATATTATACGTTATACATTTAAGAAGTAAATAATTATAATCTATATATGTGCTTCTATCTTTTAACAATACTATGGGTTTGTTGTAACATCAGATGTTGCTTTATAAACCTATATTTCTACGAACAGATATACTATACTCATTCGTATAAGGCATCAGAATACAAAAGGATTGTTAATGGCCATTACATATGTTGTAAGTAAACAAACACTGTAATATTCTATATTAATGGTGACGTTTAATATGTTTTTTCTGAGTACCACGTATTTCAAGTGATTTATGGTAAAATAACAGTTTTTTTTCAAAAGGTACAATATTAACCTGATATGTTTCAGACTCTGTTTAATATTATCATTTCCTCTGAAAGACAATTTTACTATATTTTAATTTTTTAAATATGCTCTCAAGTGTGTAATATACGTAAGATATTATAGATCATCGTTCTGATTCTATCATGTACCAAATAACACATCATAAACTTATATTTTCAAAAACTTGAATCCACTTTTCCGTCCTTAGCAATGAAATTTCAAAAAAAAAAATTATCAATTTAAATACAAATTAAAACAAAACTTAGTTTATCTTATTATCATCTATAGATCATAACTTTATCAGCTACATTGCAATTCTTTTCTGTTTCATATTCAAATAACGTAATCCGCAAAATATTTTGCTCGCCTCGTTTATAAAAAAAAAAAGTAAGTACGGAGAATTAGCTTAGCAAATATTTCACTTTTTTTGAACAAAAAGAAAAAACAATCAGCAAATTTTTCTTTCTTTGTTTACAGCCTTTTACAAAACATCTCTTCTTTCTTTTAATTTCTACATTATTACATAATATTTTAAGATATATCACAAAAACCATAATCCTCCACTTACAATGAAATTAATATCCTATATTGTTGCTATTGTTGCTGTTTTCTACGCCTTATTCAAAGTCTGCGCCAAAACCTACATCTTTGATCCTATCACCATTAACTCCATCTGTAATGAAGTTTTAACCAGACATACCAACACCACCACACAAGAACAAACAAGAGACTTGTTCATTGACATCAGAGATTCCTTAGCCAAGCACTACACTGATGACCAAATCAACTTATACGACGACTCCAAGTGGATGTTCAACAATGCTGGTGGTGCCATGGGTCAAATGTTGATTCTACACGCTTCTCTACACGAATATTTGATTATCTTTGGTACTGCCACTGGTACTGAAGGTCACACCGGTGTCCACACATCCGATGACTACTTCACCATCATCAAGGGTGAACAATGGGCTGCTTATGAAAACGAATTCGTAAGAGAAATCTATACCCCAGGTATGACCCATCACTTGAAGAAGGGTCATGTCAAGCAATACGCCATGCCAGCTGAAAGTTTCGCTGTTGAACTAGCCCAAGGTTTCATTCCAGGTATGTTGCCATTCGGTTTCGCTGATGGTATTTTCTCCACTTTGGATGTCAAGACTCTATACAAGACTGTTGTTATTACAGCCGCTGATATGATCAAGCGTTGTGTAGCTGTTTTGTTTTAGGTACAATATATATAATTGCTTAATATAATAATGTAACATATAAATAAATAAAGTTTTGTTTACAAACTTTGGTTATGTACATTTATATAGTGTATTCATATTAATTGTATTAAATGTAAACAGTTTGAATAGTTTTTAATGTTTTTTAAGTGCTTCAGCACGTGACTTAATGTAAATAACACAGTTATTTTGATTTTGACCTACAAAGAAAAAATACCACCATCCCTAAGAAAAAAAGTGCAAAAGATAACCGTATCTTACAAAATTTTAACAATCACTGTTTAGTTATTTAAAAAAAATTACACAACCCACACAACATATTAATGAACTGATTGCAATATGTCATGGTTTACTAAAGCTGGTATATACGAAAAACTTGCTTTATATTGCATAGACAAATCCCCACTCATGGTGGATAAGGAAAAACTTAAAAGCAAAGATGGAAAAATCATGCTGACAGATGCTAGACTACATCAAAAGCTAGGTAATGATGATGCAGAACCAAACACTCAAAAGAACTCAGCTAATGAGATAGATGGGTTTATAAAGTATATAGACCTAGATATTAGTAGCAGCGGACTGACTATTAATATTGAAGGAGGTGAGTTCATAGTACATGGCACAGATCAATCTGCTTTAGATGTGAACCAAATAACTGAAGATTTGATGAAGTCAGTGCACTTACTTAAAACTAATATTAACAGCTTTGATTACAAAGATTATGGCAGCAGCTCTTATGCAGAAACAACAAGTGATAGTCTAAGCAGTAGCTACAAACCTGAAGATAGCATGGATTTAGATAAAGGCCCCTTATACAGCGACGATGTATTGAAAGGTGAGGAAAATGAGTCAGATGATAATCCAGAAGATACACAAAGCACTGCTGGGTCATTTATGGATTCTTTCAAAAACAAAATTCTTGATATGGTTTTATCAAATTTTCACATAACATTTACAGATACAAAGATTATTTTGCTAGACTCAGAAATTGTTGTTAACATCGAAACTTTTGAAGCCAAATCTAGTGGAAATGAGAGATACATAGACTTCTTTGGAGTAGGCTTGCAAAAATATGATGAAAATGAGGATATTTCAGACCCCATCGAAAATTCAATCTTTGTTAGTGCTAGATCAACCTTTGGTGAGCCTAGCATACACGATATGAAAGATGATGATGAGAAAGACAATTTCTTTTTGTATTTAGAAGAGATGTCGATTTATTTCATTTCAAATAATGATCCTAGCAAGCTGATTCCGGAGGAAATTATGATTTCAGATTTTTCGATAAAGTATGAAAATACAACTATCGATTTTGATTCATTCAATATATTTGTGAAGAAGAATATCCAAAAATACATTTTCAAAACAGATGGACTTGTTTTGAAGATTACAACTCCTGAATTGGATCTAAAGGGATATAAAGTTGAATTGACTAATATTGAGTACGGAAATTATATCAAGTCAAAGATCAAAAACGGACATTTTATAGCTGCTGATACCTTTGATATTGAAAAGTTCAAAGTTTCTCATAAAAATATGAACTTTAGCTCAAAGAAGTCAAAAACTGAAAAGAAGGCACTCTCAGTGGTGATCAACAATAAGAAAGGAAACACTGAATATTCTCTTGGAGTTGACTTCAAGCTTGCTGCTATTGAGTTAGTCGCAAAGACATACAGAATCAATTCAGGTCTTATATTGAAAATTCCATCTATAGTTGGGAATTGGCAAAAATCAAAACTTTCTGCAGATATAAAGACCTTTAGTTTGAGTTTGATTGAAAGCTTTGACAACTTAAATATCTTAAACAACTTTGTGATATTTGATAATGTTAGGTTAGCTTTTGAAGATAAAAGTCTTTTAGTCGATGTTGATGATTTGTCTGGAGACTTTTGTGCTGATTTATTCAACTGCTTTATACAAACAGTAATGGATGTGTTTTATACACAGACTTTTCCTGATCACTTGAAGTATAAGTTTTTATCTGGTGAAGATTTAGATTTAACTGATATCTTTAAAGGTGAGGATTTTTTCATTCCAGATAATATGACTGAGAATAATGAACAAGCAGAATCAGAGTTTTATTTCAAGGATAAAGATAGAAACAAAAAGTTTAAACTTAAGAAGAGATTTTTGAAGACATTGATTGAGAATATCTCTAATGAACCATTTGGAAGCAGCAATGATCCAAATTCAACATTCATCTTGAATCTAAGAATCAAATCTGTTGTTTTCAAAATGCATGATGGATTCAACTTTAGTTATACTAAAAACACAATTGCATCAAAATTAAAACAATCAAGTGCTGATTACAAACCAGACGAAGTATTGTTTAATTCCATTTACATCCCAAGAAATCATAATCAAAATGCTTCAAATGACAGTGACTACTTGGACACACAAACTTTCAATTCGTTAGCAGAATTCAGTCTACAAAGGCTCAAAGAGAATTCAGCTGAAATAACCATTAAAAACTTTAAACTCACCTTTGAATCTTTGGACCAAGTTGTAAAAACTAAACTCAAAATCAGCTGTCAAGATTTAGAAATATTTGATCATTTGAAACAATCTGACTTTAACAAATTTTTGACATCACTCAAAACTCCGGAACTAGATCATTCATTTTTGAAAGCAAAGAGAGATTTCATAACATTTGAATTGGAGACTGTGAAACCAGATGAGGATTTGCTAGCCACTGAGATTCGAATGAAGCTAGCCCTAGAGCCAGTAAAAATGCATGTCAATGAAGACTTTATTGATTTTTTGATGCGTTTTTTTACCTTCAGAGATGAAAGATTTGAACTTATTGATGAGTATCCTGAAAACACCTTTATTCAAAAACTTGAAATAATGGGTATCAACATCAGTGTTGATTTCAAATCCAAAAATACCAAGGTACCAGTGCCTGAAGAAAACAAAAATAAAAAAGTAAGATCAAAGTTCTTGAGTACCTTGAAATCGCTTATAGTAGTTGAGAATTGTGATTTGAAATTCAAGCACTTGGTGATGTATGGTATTGATGATTTTGCTGATATAAACGCCATAATCCAATCCAGATGGGTGATGGATGTAATAAATTCTCAAAGAATAGCCTTGATGAGTGGTGTTTTACCACTTAATTCTGCAATGAATATCTCCACAGCATTTAAGAATCTGATTGAACAACCATTTGTTCAGTCTTCATCTATGGACATATCAAGAAGTCTTCAAAACAATCTCTTTGATTTTGGTAAAGTATCAGGAAAGGAGTTTGTGAAATTCGGAGCAAGTATATCTCACCAAACTCAAAAATGGTTAGAAAGCACGGAATCAGTACTTCTTAAGAGCAATGATAAAATCAAGGATAACTTTGCGGAAATCAAAGGCATCTTGTATGCTAGTGATGAAAGTATCATAGGTCAAAAGGGAAGAAGAAATAGCACTGAAATCCAGCAAGAAGATATTAATGTACGAGCAAAGACTTCAGGAAAGCCTTTGAACTTCAAAGAAGGGTTGAACTTAGCATGTAGTTCTTTAGGAACTAACATCGAAGACGCTTACAAAACAGTATCGAGTACGAGCAAGGATGTACAAAAGACAAATAATACAAAAGACGCAAGCAAGATGATCATGAACAACTTAGGGATAACCCTTTTGAAGCCATTGATTGGAGCTACAGGAGCATTGAGCAATAGCTTTCAAGGTTTACATGGAGAACTCCAAGATGATGAGATGAATCACTACAGTAAACTGTACTTTGAAGATAAGTACAAGTAATGGCTGAGTTCCCGTAATTGTCTCTTAACTCCGGTTAAACAACATAGATATTACATTCTTTCTTTTTTGGGTGAGCATCATTACAGAAAAAAAAAAAAGTACCCTGTTTGACCATGAGGCAGTTCGTAAAAAAAAAATTAAATAAAAAAGGGAGACAAAAACCCTCAAAAAAAAAAAAAAAAGAAAAAACGTTAGAAAAATTGGTATTTGTTGATCAACATACGTGTTCATGTTTTTTTTTTGTTGTTGACGGATAGGTTGATGTATTATGGTGCACATGCTATGCTAGTATATCGTTCACTACTCTAAAGATATAATAATCCATATATATCATTCAAAAGATGTATTCACTTGATTAAGAATTCCTAAGAAAAAAAAAATTTTTTTTTTCCCCTATACAATTTTCCTTTTTTAGCTGCAGAAAATGAGATGTTTCCCGCCTGTGTGAAACCAAAAATACGAGGAATGTTTTGCGAAATGTGTGTGTGTGTGTGTTTTTTTTTTAAGTTTTTTTTTTTCCTGCGATCTGTACATTTTTCTTTTAGTTAAATGTACGCTGCTCTTCTAATGAAAGATATCATCTCAAAACAATCAACAACACACCATAGACAAAGGTATATACAGCCGATTTACAAGCTTATATTTATTTTTTTTGCTCACAAATATATAAAACTATTATTATGTCTGAAGTGCCTACTGACCATTCAGATATCGAAGTCTCTGTTTCTAATGAAAAACAAGACTTGTCCAACACATCTTGTACTCTTTCTTCTTTTGAAAGATCAGACTCATCACTTAAAACATGCACAAACTGTAACAATACCATTCATGAACATGCTGTCAAGGCATTGGGCAACATATACCACCAGGATTGCTTCAAATGCTACGATTGTGGCAATGTTTGCAAACCTAAATATTTCCCATTCACCATCAAAGATGAGTCAACAGGACAAATTGGGAAGCAAGTTCCTCTTTGTCAAAATGATTACTTCAAAAGAAACAACCTCATATGCGATGTTTGCAAAAACCTATTGAAGGGAACTTATTACAATGCCTTTGGGAGATTATACGATGAAGAACATTTTTCATGCAAAATATGTAAAGAAACATGCTCTCTTCAGGAATGCTTCAACTTTGAAGGCAATTTGTACTGTAAATTTCATTACCTAAAGTCATACTCAAAGAAATGTAGAGGGTGTGAATACCCCATAACCGATCAGCATTTTGAATTTGAGAGGTCAGGCAAAACTTACAGATGGCATCCTGAATGTTACGGTATACACAGATACTGGCATATAAACCTGCGCCCTAGTTCATTGGCATTGAATGAGTTTTCTCAAGCACCAAATGATAGCAATATGAAGTTTTCAGATAAAGAAAAAGAGGAATTGAACCGTTCCATACTG
Source organism: Hanseniaspora nectarophila (assembly GCA_030573495.1). Classification (NCBI taxonomy): domain Eukaryota; kingdom Fungi; phylum Ascomycota; class Saccharomycetes; order Saccharomycodales; family Saccharomycodaceae; genus Hanseniaspora; species Hanseniaspora nectarophila. Next base: position 63,784 of record JAJMDJ010000222.1, read on the forward strand.
ATATCTCAGGAATACAATTACAAAACATGGTCGATTCTGTACAAATTTGAAGAAGAAGCAGCCAGTTGTATTTCTGATATGCTGCAATTTTTGACCCATGAAGATAAGACAAAGGGTATAGATGCAGCTGCTTTATTAGTGCTGAAAGTAAACTGTTTGTTTAAGGCCATTGATTCCATCCAATCAGTATCCGGAAGCTTTAGTCAAAATAGAAACCAACCAAAAGAGCTTGAGAACGATAATAACAACCAAGAAGAGAATGCTAATGATGATGTTGAAAGTATTCCAGAATCTATACATACCAAATACAAAAAATATCCTAAGAGCTTTTCTTCAAGAGTAATGATGTACCTACAGTTGTTAAGAAAATATGACATAAATGAGATCAACAAAGACAAGAAAGAAGATGATGAATCTGGTATTTTGTCAAATGCAATGTCTATAATTAATGGTTTGTCTCATTATTTGAAGCTGTTGATAAAGTTTGGTGTTTCTAATGTATTGGAATACAACAAAAATGCCCATTCAGTTAATGCTCTAGAAAAATTCTTAAGAGAAGTAAACAAGTCTTCTCAATATAAAGCAAATCCATTTTTGATGATAAAGGATGTAAACATTGATTCTAATGATTCCTGTGAAGGGTGTGGAAAATACATTCAACAGGAATGTATTGTCTTCAAGAATAAAAGATGGCATGTTAATTGCTTGAAATGTAATAAGTGTAAAAATTTGATTGAAAGATATGATATTTTAGATGCAAACTATAACCCAAGAACTCAAAGTATTTTGTGTCCATTGTGTTCCACTTGTGATCCAAATGCTGAGTCTGGGTTCATTCCTGTTAGTAGATTAAATAACTTGACTTATTTACTAAAAATAGCCTTGGTCAAGACAAGAGCATTGGTGATTATTCAAATGCGTGGACAAAATATTAGCAAAGAGGTAAGAACAACCTCTATGCTAAAAGAACAATCATACATGAAGACCTTAAATGATATTAAAAACTTTAGATCAAAGAGAAATAGCATCAAGATTATTAAGACTTCAGAAAAGAATATTACTGACATCATCAAGCCAAATAATGCAGTTTCTTCCAAAGAACAAAACCATTCTGAAGAGACAATTCATCAATTCAATAATAGCAAAACATTGACTTTGGATGATATCTCCAGAATTGTTGCTATGGAGCAATCAAGAGTTGGTAAGGTTGAGGCTGTTGTTGCCACAAGACCAGTTGCTCAAGCTTCAAAAAGTGTAAGCAATGTTTTGGATGTTGAGAAGACAGAAACATCAAGTTTACCTATTAGAGCTTCTAGATTAAAGAAGATGAACAGTGACTTTGAAGTATCCAGCAAATCATCTTCTAAAGAGAGATCTCCAAGTTTGAGCATTAAAATCAGCAATGTATCTACAGGATTCAAACATCATAATAAGTATGAGGAGAAGGATAACGAAGAATCATATGAGATATATTATTCTGATTTATCATCTGATCATTTATACAAGATTCAATTGATATCCTTGGCTATTTTATTAAGCACTGCTGACAAGAAACAAATAGAAGATGGTGATGCCATATTGAAAATGTTGAAGAAAAATGCCAACCCTGTTCTTGTGTCTCCAACTTTGCCAAGCAAGTTTTGGAATAAGTTGAAATCACACAACAAAAAGCTTCATTCCAATGATTCCATAACAAACAATGAGAACTTTGCAGGTAATGTTAATGGAAATAGTCCTGAGCAACGTGTTGTTAATCAAGATACTGGAAACAAGGACTTTGACTTGAGCAAGGTAGCCAAAGGAGCTAACGAACAACCAATACAAGTTTTTGGAGTTGCCTTGGACAAGTTAAGTGAAGCACACGGTGTTGATAGTGATTTGTCATTGGGCTCCAACAGAATCAGAATTCCTCTGATTCTGGATGAGTTGATATCTTCTTTAAAACAATTGGACTTATCCATGGAGGGTTTATTCAGAATCAATGGTAATATTAGAAAATTAAGAGAGTTCACAGAGGAGATCAATGCAAACCCAGGAAATGTGCCTGATTTTTCAGGCGAGAATGCAATTCAATTAGCAGCCTTGTTGAAGAAGTTCTTTAGAGAATTACCAGATCCATTGATGACAAATGTTTTGTATAACTTATGGACAGGTTCCATGCATGACTTGGAGAGAATGAAGCTTGTCTATGTGTTGTTACCAAGATACCACAGAAACTGTTGCGAAGTATTGTTTTCTTTCTTAAAGTATGTGTCTTCTTTCTCCAGTGGTTCCAAGATGGATATTAGAAACTTGGGAACTGTCTTTGCACCAAATATTCTATACTCATCTGAAGAAAATACCCATGCCGATTCAGGAATAGCCATTGAAGTAGTTGAAGATTTGATAAGATCCAATGAGCAAATGGTTTGTGTTCCAAACAACTTGATGGATTTGTTAAAAAAGATTTTGGATGCTAAATTACCAACAGACTTTTTAGCTATCAACGAATACTTGAAAACCAAGAACATAATTTAGAGAATTATATAGATATATTAACTTTTATTTTTCAAAAAAAAAAAAAAAATCACATTAACAATTTTTTTTATATATAATTTATTCAGAGTCAGGTCTGGTGATTGGCCATTGGTAGATGTCACCTTCCATGAAGCTGTAGTTGTGGGCTTTCATGTAATCATTCAATTGGGCAGGACCTCTGCTACCGTATGCGTATATGGTTGGTTCAGGGGCGTTTTCACCTTCTAGGTATTCCAACAAAGGAGTGAACAAGGACCATGAAACATCCAACTCATCATCTCTTACGAAGTTGGAGTGGTCACCAATCAAGGCATCTCTGATCAAGGCTTCGTATGCTTGTGGGATCCAGAAATCCTCGTATCTGTCGGAGTAGGTCAAGTTCAAGTCAGTCATCTTGGTGGTGGTACTTAGACCAGGAGTCTTCATGTTACATTTCAAGTAAACAGCTTCGTCTGGTTGGATTCTGATGACCAATTCGTTGTTTGGAATTTGATCGAACATACCACTGGCAACAGGCTTGAATTGGATTCTGATTTCAACTTTACCAACATCCAAGGCCTTACCTGCCTTCATGACAATAGGAACACCGTCCCATCTTTCATTTCTAATCTTGAAGTTCATGGCAGCAAAGGTTACACACTTGGAACCTTCAGGAACAGTTTCATCTTCCAAATATGAAGGCTTTTCTCCGTCTTCGGATTTACCGTATTGACCAATGATGATGTCATCGTGATCAATTGGAGCAATAGCCTTCAAGACCTTGACTTTTTCGTCTCTAACAGCTTCAGAGTCAAAGGAAACAGGTCTTTCCATAGTCAATAAGGTCAAGACTTGTAGTAAATGGTTTTGCATAACATCTCTGATGATACCAATATCATTGAAGTAACCACCTCTACCTTCAGTACCGAATGGTTCCTTGAAGGTGATTTGGATATTTTGGATGTTTTCTTTGTTCCAAGCAGAGTTGAACAAGATGTTACCGAATCTTAGAATCAACAAATTCTTGACCATTTCCTTACCTAGGTAGTGATCGATTCTGTATAATTCGTCTTCGGAGAACAAAGGAGCCAATTCCTTTTGTAGTTGTCTGGAGGATTCCAAGTCATGACCAAATGGCTTTTCAACAATGATCTTGGTCTTGGCATCGTCTTCATTGACGTATATGTTATTTTTGATTTGTTCACAAACAGTACCAAAGACACTTGGTGGCAAGGCTAGGTAGTGCAATTTGTTGACAGGAGAACCGTTGTTCAAGGACTTTTCAATTTCAGCATAAGCTTCACCTAGTTTCTTGTATCCTTCATCGGTGTCATATGGACCTTGGACGTAAGAAACATTGCCAAGGAACTCATCAACGATCTTTTCACCATCGGATTCCTTAGAAACCTGTTTCAAAAGGAATGGTTTTAATCTATCTCTTAGTTCTTCATCAGACATCTTTGATCTGGCATAACCAACAATCTTACAAGCATCTTTTGAAATTTCACCTTGCTTGAACAAACCAAAGATGGCAGGGAAGGTTTTCTTCTTGGATAGATCACCAGAGGCACCGAAGACAGTGATTATGTATTTATCGAATTTTTCGGTCATCTTTTGCTTTTTGTTAGGAGGACTGTTAGGCATAACAAGTTATGTATATGGTTGTATCAAATATTCTTTTTTTTTTTTTTAAAGAAATCAAAGAAGTAAGATATATTATCATCATTAAGTTTATATAGTAAGATGTAGATTAGCTAATTAGCACCTTTAAAAACACACACCCACAACCTTTTTTTTTTTTGTTTTCAAATTTTTTTTTTTCCCACCACTTTACATAATATGCTTCTGACGAATGGTTTAAGGTCTTCTGGAAAAAAAAAAAAAACGTGTTTATGCGTCAGTAAGCGGATTTTTGCATAATCATTAATGTTGACGTTTTTTAAATAATAAATAAATTGAATTGTATATATTAGAAGTTGCATTCTCTATAATAGACCTGTTACCAAGCTTCAAATAGAGCTGTTGAAGGGTCTTGTTCTTTTACCTCTTCTTCTCTTCTCTCGACTTTATAATCGATGTCCATGTTATCCACATTATATGCCTTTATGGTATTTTTTATGTACTCGGATGGTTGTTTCCCGACAATACTATCGGATTTAACACTGCTCTTCTTAGTAAACTCTCTCAAGTAAATTTCATTCAGCTTTACCAATGATTCAGCTCTTCTTTTACTATTGGAAGATGTCTCATCATCAGGAACTAATAAACCACCACCGTTCATGCAGCCTCCGGGGCATGCCATCAACTCAATGAAATCACAGTCCTTTGGTTCATATCCATCTTTTGCTTCATTCAAAGTTCTCTTCTTTCTGGAACTCATCAGCAAATTGGTTCTCTTCTTCATGAACCCAGCACTGCTCTTGTCTAGTTTTCTGATCAGGTTTTGTAAATTCTTGAATCCGTATAATTCACAACTGGTTGCAATGGTCTTTGGTTCGTCAGCAATATCCATAAGCTTGTAGAACTTCATATCATTGTTCTTTCCATGTTCTATTTGAATTTCAAACTCTGAAGAAGAGTCCTTTTCCAAATATGTTTTATATTCTTTGATGTATCTGTATGCGTATCCACCACTGCTGTTTTCAGCTTCAATTTCAACCTCATCAATCATCCAGGCCAAATTGGCTAGGTCTTCATTTTGGTAAACATTCATCAAAGCCATTCTTTCAGCATTGCTTAGAGATTGTTCTGGGGCCTTTAAGCTTATATCATTGTCTATGAACATGTTGATGATTTCTTTTGGGGTTAAAACACAGTCAACATCTGGATCGTCATCTCCATTCTTTGAACTTTCAAGTTTCTTATCGAAACAAGGCATGATGGATAGGTGATATAGGCTCTTGTTTTCGTCCACAAACACATTCTTTTTTAGGTAATTACCAAGCATTGACATTTCTGGCTTGATCTTTACAAAGTTTGAAGTCAATGAATTGTGTTGCTTTTCAATGTACAAAACAACACCAGGACAAACAACAGTAAACTTAGGTCCCATTTCGGACTTTTCTTGTGTATTCAATGGAATCATTTGTTTGTTTAATTCAACATTGGAAATTTCCTTACCGATTTGTGTAGAAGTAACAAACAATTGCTTTGTGCTGTACTTTGAATCAAATATTTTGGCAAAGCTTTGTAATAACCATTCATCAACGACATTCAGATCATCGAATTTCAAGTAATTCAAAAGAGAGATTCTGCATGTAGGTGAGATGGATATTACCAGGCTCAGATTGCTGTTTGTTGCCAAAGTTTCGTTATAGTTTTTAAAGAAACTTTCATAAGAGTGTTGTTCTAAAATAAGCTCTTCACTGGTGGTGACACATCCAGAACAGGCTAGACAATCTTGCAAGGTGATATTAACTTTTGTAGGGACATCGTCTTCTTTGCCTACTTCTATAACATCATCTTCGTTCTTTTCGTAGGTGTTCTTGATAGGGTTAATACAGACCTGATTAGGTGTGATAAAATCGTTAAGAGTTTCTTTGCTAAGAATAGAGCTCATTGTTGTTTGGTTATTTGATAAAAAGAATCAAGACAATTATGTAAATTATGGAGAAAAAAAAGAGTGAAGAGTATTTTTTTAAGCAGAGAGGAAAATACCGCTCCCGAACTCATCACGCTTTTTTTGTTCTTTTGAAAAAAGAGTCAGTACTTGGTAGCGACTGTATTGGAAAAACACACGTTTACACGTGATAAATCACGTGTTTTGAGCTTCAAAAAACCCCTCTATTTTCAATGAAGAATCTACGAACCGCCACAGAAACAGACATATTTAATACGGCAGATATTATTTAAAAACAGAGAAACCCATACTTATTATCTTTATTTGATATCACAATATATATACAATTCCAATACCTATAATCATTGCACAGAAGTTCAACATTTATTATCTTTTGAGTATTATTTTTTTTTTTCGCAAATTTCATTTGACTTACCTCTTTGGGAAAGAATAAGCGACATCTGTATGTGCGAATGTAAAACACACGATTGTCTTGGCTAGGTGGGGGGAATCAAACACGCTTATAAGCAAACTAATTTGTTTTTTTTTTTTTTTTTTGCTGGCTAAACACACCCTATCTGCAAAATAAGCGACACTTTTTTGCAAAAAATAAAATAAAATTTGCATGAGACATGTCGCTTATACGGATAATCGTGGTTTTTCAACAAAGAAGTTCGATTTGATTGGGGGTCTTTATTTTTTTTTTGGCTTTCATAGATATGGCCTTTCAATTTTTTAGTGAATAAATTTTTATAGGTTTTCAAAAATAGATAAATGAATGGTGTTACATTGTACAGGGGATTTTTTTGAGGTTGGTATATAAACAGGTGTTTGAGTATAAAATTCTCAAAATCACTTACATTCTCTTTATTTTGCTAAAGCAAAACATATATAGTTTATAACCAAGATTCAAAAATTAAATAATTATAATAATAATAAAATGGTCTACACTGATATTTTCGCCCCATTACAAACAGCTGAAGTTGACTTTGCTGTTGAATTAGTCAAGAACCACCCAAAGAACGAAAAGGATGTTATCCAATTCGTTCAAATCGATAAGTGTAACCCTCCAAGAAAGCAAGCCACCAAGTTGGTTGATATGTTAAGAGCTGGTGAAACTGAAGGTTTACCAGTCATTGACCCAAAGGTTTACGTTTTGTTCTACAAGAACAGTCAAGTTCCTTTATTCAAGTCCATTGTTAACTTAAAGACAAAGGCCATTGAAATCACCACTGAAGAAGAAGGTTTGGGTATTTTCCAAAATGAATTCATTGAAAAGTTAGATGCAGGCGTCTTCAAAATTCCTCAAGTTCAAGAAAACATCAAAAGATTAAACTTGGATGGTAAAAAATTCAAGCACCCAACCTTAGGTGAATTAGGTTACAGTGTTATTTCCGAATCCTGGATGTACGGTAACAGAGGTGGGGTTGATGATCACTTGAAGCCAAAGACTCAAATCTACTTCTTCATCAAGTTGGACCACCCAGAATCCAACCATTATGCTATGCCTTTGCCATTCACCGTTATTGTTGATTACTTCACTTGTGAATACATTGACATGGTTTACTTATCCATGGATGCTGATGACTCCAAGCCAATCACTCCAGACAGATTAGACAACTGGGTTATTCCTGAAGATATCCACTTGTTCGAATACTACCCAGAAGTCAGAATCGACCGTGAGTTAACCTTGGACTTAAAGCCTTTGACCATCAGTCAACCAGAAGGTGTTTCTTACAATGTCACCAACAACAACAAGGTTGAATGGCAAGGTTGGGAATTCTATGTCCAAACCAATGTTAGAGAAGGTTTCTCTTTGAACAACATGTACTTCAAGGGTAGACCTTTGATCTGGAAGTACTGTTTGAATGATATGGTTGTTCCATACTCTGCCAAGCCAATGTCCACCAAAGAAGGTGAAACCCACATGAACGCCTTAGCCTCCAAGATGGCCTTTGATGTTTCTGAAGTTGGTTTCGGTAACACCACCTTCCCATTGGGTGATGGTTGTTGTTTAGGTTACATCAAGTACTTCGATGGTGTCAAGATTGATATCGATGGTAAGCCAATCGTTGTTAAGAACCAAGTCTGTATGCATGAAGTTGACAATGGTGTTCAATGTTTACACAAGAACTACAGAACTGAAAACAACAAGTTAGTCTTAAGAAGAAGAGAATTGATTTTACAAACTGTTGCTACTGTTGCCAACTACGAATACATCCTTCAAATCATCTTAGATCAAAATGGTTCCATCACCACTGAAGTCAGAGCCACTGGTATCTTATCCACCACTCCTATTGAACCAAACACCAAGACTGATCACTCCACTGTTATTGCTCCAGGTGTCCAAGCTCAATACCATCAACATTTGTTCTCCTTCAGATTAGACCCAAGATTCGATGGTGACAAGAACTCTGTTTGTTATGATGACTTTGTTCCATTGGAAGACAATGAAGAAGACTGGATGGTTGGTTTCAAGTCCAAGAGAACCTGGATGGAAAAGTCTGGTCACATTGAACAATCTCCATTCACCAACAGAACCTACAAGTTCATTAATGAAAACGTCATCAACCCAGTTTCCCAAACCCCAGTTGGTTACAAGGTTGAAATCCCAGCCCATCAATTGTTAATGGCTGGTTCCAAGTCCCAAAACGTCAAGAGAGCCAAATTTGCCACCAAGCAATTCTGGGCTTACCATGCCAAGGACGACAGAAACTACATTGCTGGTGAATTCACCAACCAATCCAAGGAAGATACCGGTTTGGCCAAGTGGTTGGAAGAAGATGCCGAGGAAGACAAATCCATCAGAAACACTGAGTTATCTTGTAACATCACCTTAGGTTTGAGTCATGCTCCATCCACCGAGCAATTCCCAGTCATGTCCATGGATAAGATTGAATTCGCCATCCATCCAGTTTGTTTCTTCTGGAAGAACCCAGCCTTGGACTTGCCAATTGCCACTGCTGAATCCAACAAGGTTGTTTGCTACGAAGATATTGAAGCCGGAAAAGAAAAATCTTCTTGTTGCAAGAAGTAAGCTTAGTGTATATATATTCTATTCTAAATATTTGAAATCATGTAGTGAGTGTTTTGTTTTTCTTGTACATCAGGTGTAAATTTCCTGTTCCGGTTAGCAATGATGTGTCTTTTCCCCCAAAGTTAAAAAGTTTTCTAATTTTTTTTTCGTCTACGTATTTTTTTTATTGATTTTGTTTGAATAATTTATTGAGAAAACAACACCAAAGAACACCACAAGACTATGATATCTCTTTTATGGATACTTCTTTTATCCAACAGCTTTAAGCTTCTGAACGGGTTCAGAAACGTTAAAGACCATGATAACTTCAACTATTACGTTGTTGAAACCACTTTTGATGAAATTGATGAATTTATAAACACCAATGGGAATGCTGCTTACAATTACGAAAATGGGTTATATGGGTTTGAAGATACCCATCAGGTCATATCAGTACCTAAACTTTTATCCAAAAGAACATTGCCGGAAACAGATACATTTTTTGAAAACAAGAAAATACACACATTAGAACCACAAACTAGGTTGTTTAAAAGAACTCCTGTGCCCATAGACACGACCGTTTCTGACAATAACAATGATGATCCAGACTGGTCAGCATATAGTGAAGAGCAGAGAGCCAGCATAGAAAAAGTCATGTTGGATTACCAAATCAATGATCCACTTTTCAAAAAGCAATGGCACATATACAATTCCGTTCACCAAGGAAATGATTTGAATATATTGAAGGTGTGGGATATGAATATCACCGGAAATGGTGTTACTGTTGCAATTGTGGATGATGGTTTGGACTACGACAACAAGGACTTGAAAGACAACTTCAATGCCAAAGGCTCATATGATTTCAATGATAAAACTGAGCTTCCAAAACCTAGACTTGCTGATGATTACCATGGCACTAGATGTGCTGGTGAAATAGCAGCTGCCAAGAACAACGATTACTGTGGTTTGGGTGTTGCTTACAACGCCAAGGTTGCCGGTTTAAGAATATTATCAGGGGAACTAACTCCTGAAGAAGAAGCAGCCTCAATGATTTATGAAATGAACGAAAATGATATCTATTCATGTTCTTGGGGTCCTACAGATAACGGTAGAGAAATGGAGAAGCCTTCGGACTTAGTATCACAAGCTATGGTCAAGGGTATCACTGAAGGAAGAAACAACAAGGGAAACATTTATGTCTTTGCCTCTGGAAACGGTGCTAATGCGGGTGATAATTGTAATTATGATGGTTATACCAATAGTATTTACTCCATCACTGTGGGTGCCATTGACTGGAAAGGATTACACTCTTCATATTCTGAATCATGTTCAGCGTTACTGACTGTTACATATTCATCTGGTTCAGATGAATACATACACTCCACAGACATCAACAATGTATGCTCGGATAAACACGGTGGTACTTCTGCTTCAGCTCCTTTGGCTGCTGGGGTCTATGCCTTAGTCTTGGAAGCCAATCCTGAGTTGACATGGAGAGATTTGCAGTACTTAGTTGTTGAATCCAGTGTTGTTGTGGATGATCCAGAAGACGGATCCAAGTGGCAACAACCAGCCAATTACTTCAACAAAAAGTACTCCCACATGTATGGGTTTGGTAAAATAGATGCTTTTGAAATTGTCAGCAAGGCTCAGACATGGAAAAATGTTAATGAGCAAGTATCAAAGAAGTTTGAAAGAATTAGTGTAGATCAAACAATAGCTGATCACACATTAATCGTGGAAAACAAGTTTAATATAACTGAGGAAGACGTTCAAGACTTTAAGCACTTGGAACACATCACAGTGACTATAGATGCTGATGCACGAATGAGAGGATACACCACAATTGATTTGATAGCCCCAGATGGTTCTGTTTCACACTTGGCTATACCTAGAAGATTAGACAAAAGATCCGGAAGCTTCCCAAATTGGAAGTTTATGTCCGTTGTTCATTGGGGTACTCAGCCTGTTGGTGAATGGACTTTGAGAAGTGGTATAACCAGTGATATGAATACTTTTAAATTAAAGAGTTGGGAGTTTGAAATATTTGGAGAAAAAAGAGATGATGAGGTTGAAGTTATTACATCTACAACTACTTCGGAAATCAGTGAGCCTACTCCTACTTTTGCTGAACCTAGTGTTACAGCAACATCTGAAGCAACCCCAACTGAAACTGAAAAGGAAAACGAGCACAAGACATTGAAGAAGGGTGGAAGATTGCTAAAGGCGCATCATTACCTGGGTCTGTTCATGTTGATATTCATCTTATCATCTTTGTACTACCTATTGTTTGTTCATAAAAAGCAAAAGTTCCAAAGATTGAGAGGTGAAGAATATGAGTTTGATATTATAGAGAATGAGTCTGATGGTAATTATGAGCTATCAGATGGTGAATTTGATTTGGATAATGACGAAGAGTCAATAAGTTTTGACTTAGATGGTGAAGTTGTTGAACCTGAGCAGCCTGTTTCAAGTGAAGCCGATACAGACGTTACCTTCAACAATCCCTTTGTAGAGCATGAACAAGAGTGATTATATATAGATTAGTGTTTTTATGTGTTTGTCGGATTTAGTACCCACGCTCTTTTGTCAACTCTTCTTGGTTGAGAATCTCATGTTCAGGGTGCAATTTGTGTATCTCAGTAACTGTTTACTCCTTCTTTCCAAAGATATGAACTTTACCGGTTTATGAGATAAGCTTTTTTTTTTTTGCAAGATGATTTCTAGCATGTTTATCCTTTTTTGAGTGAGCCATTCGGGAGTCACTGATCCGTATTTTGGGAATGGAAAACATGATTCCGCCACACAAATAATCCCATCCATCAATTTTTTCAAAAAAAAAAAAGAGATGCGGCTAAATTTCCCAAATGGGGGGCTAAAATAGTACGAACTAGGCAATTCTTGCTGACTAAGGCTCTTTTTTCCGTAGGTGTTTTGTTATTTCTTTCTTTTTTTTTTTTAATTAATTTATTTTTGGAGTTTTTTTTATTATTTACAATGGGGGAATCTGGGGAAATTTCAAGCGATGAGGTAAAATACACAAGAAATACACGTAAAAATACACAAATGACAAATTTGGACAGCTTTGCAATCAACAAATATTGTGGGGAAATATTCAGAAAAATAATTATATACATTTGTATATAAAGGACTTGATTCAGTAATCAGTTTTACACAAATAAATATAAAACAAATATCATAAAAACCAAAACACATATATAATAACTAATAATGTCTATTAAAAACTCTGATTCAGGTGACTCCACCCCAGATATCATTGAAAAGTCATACCAAAATGACGGTCAAACTGTTGAAAACCAAATGCAAAACTTTCAATTAACTGATGAAAACGCCATCAACATTTACACTGTTTTGCCAAGACACGAAAAGAAATGGTACACTCTAAGACACTTCCAAAAGCTTGCTTGGATCATCTTTATCATTTCATTAACCTCTTGTAACACCGGTTTTGATAGTTCATTGCTTAACTCCTTATACACGGAAAAGGACTTCATGAACGCTGTTGGTAATGTCAAGGGTTCCGTTTTAGGTGCTTTAACCAGTGCTTACTTCTTTGGTTGTTTCCTTTCCTTCTTCTTCTCTGCCAAGATCAATGACAAATTTGGAAGAAAGAAGTGTTTGATTTGGTGTAATGTCATCATGATCATCGGTGTCTTTGTTCAATCCATTGCTGGTGTTTGGAAAAAAGACGGTTACCCAGAAAACTACAAGGGTAGAGATGTCTTGGGTACAATGATTGCCGGTAGAATTATCATTGGTATTGGTTCAGGTGTTATTCAATCTTCTGCTCCAGCCTTGATTGCTGAGCTTGCTTACCCAGAACCAACCGCCAGATCTGTTCAAATCAACTACTACAACTCCAGTTGGTACTTAGGTGCCGTTACTGCTGCTTGGATTGCTTTCGGTGTCAGAAATGTTTCTCACCATTGGTCCTGGAGAATTCCAAGTATTTGTCAATGTTTGTTCTCCTTCTTACAATTGATTTTAGTTCCTATGTTTGTCCCAGAGTCCCCAAGATGGTATGTCTCCAAGGGCTATTACGAAAAGGCTAGAGCTGTCTTAAATGACTTGCACGCTGGTAACATGGAAAACGGTCAAGAATTAGTTGAATACGAAATGACTGAAATTCAATTAGCCATTGAAAAGGAAAACTTAGCTTCTCAAACCAAATTCACAGATTTATTCAAGACTACTGCAAACTTAAAGAGAATGTGGATCATTTGTTGGATTGCCATCTTCATGCAATTGTCTGGTAACGGTATTTTGTCTTACTACCTAGGTAAGGTTTTGAACTCCATCGGTTACACTTCTTCTTCTCAACAATTAATTATCAATGCCGGTTTAATGATTTACAACTTGGGTTGTAGTGTTATCCAATCCTTCTGGATTATCTCCCTAGTTAAGAAGAGAGTTTTATTGATTAAGACAGCTGTTGCTGGTATGTTCGTTTCTCTATTAATTTGGACTGTCTTATCTGCTAGAGCAGAACAAACCAACTTCGAAAATAAGGCTATGGGTCAAACCGTCTTGGCCTTCATCTTCATTTACTTCTTCTTCTACAACTTGGGTCTAAATGGTTTGCCATTCACTTATGTTACTGAAATTTTACCATACACTATCAGAGCCAAGGGTATTTCCTGTATGATGTGTGTTCAATTCATTTTGCACATATTCAATGGTTTCGTCAACTCTATTGCTATGGATGATATCAAATGGAAGTACTACATTGTTTATGTCTGTATCTTGGCCATTGAATTCGCTGTCAGCTTTACCTTCATAGAAACTTCCGGAAGAACTCTAGAAGAAGTAGCTGATGTCTTTGGTGATGGTATCGAAGGCTTGGGTGCTGTCTCAGGTATTGCCGTTCTAAGTGACGGTAAGAAAGTAAACAACAGAGATGAATTTGTTGAATAATGTATATATTTATAATTAATGACTTAACTTAATGTAAGAAAAAAAAAAAAAAAAAAGTTTTTTTTTTTGGAAGGTGCTACGCGAAAAAATAAAAATTGATTGATTGCATTATTTTGACCAAATAGGGTTTTATATATCCATAAACACTATAGATCAATGTATTAAAAATAAAAAAAATTAGATTAGAGTGAACATACATAAGGTGTATACTAAGAACAATATTATTGCAATCTAAATAAATTGCAAGAATAAAATGGCTAAAGCACTGATTTTCAATGTGTTAGCTTTGTTGGCATTGTTAGTAGTGATCAATGAAGGCAAGGATGTTGCTTGAGTCACGGTGGCCATGCTTGGGGTAGAAGATGCTAGTAAAGAACTTAAAGAAGCACTGACACTGCCTGAACTAGATGATGTTTTAGTGGAGACAGAGTTTGTTTGGCTTGATGAAGTTCCTGCGTAGAAAGTGCTAGTTGAGCTAGAAGATGTTTGAGCGTAGACAGAGTTTGTTGAGCTTGTGGAAATTTCAGCGGAGTTTGAGTTAGTTGGGCTTGAGCTGGTGACAGGACTTGGATTGCCTGTGTTTGTCAAATAAGTAGTTTGGTGGCTGTTAGAAGCACTATCAGAGTTTGATGTTTGACTTTGAACTAAGCAACTGTATTCAGTACATGTGACAGTCATTAAGTCTGTGGTTGTAGCTGTAGTAACAGAGGTTGATGCTTCGATAGTAGAGCCTGTTGATAACGTAGAAAGTTGGTTCATAGAACTTGTTGATGCATCAGCAATAGAGGTTGATGATTGACTAGCAGAACTTATTGACCAGGTTGAAGTTTGACTTATAGAACTTGGTGCTAGAGTTGAAGCTTCAGAAATAGAACTTGGTGCTAGAGTTGAAGCTTGTGACATAGAACTTGGTGCTAGGGTTGAAGTATTCCAACCAGAGAATGTTGGAGTTTCGATAACAATAAGTTGAATGGTAGATGTAGACATATCGGATCCAGTAATAACAGTTTGGGAGGTGAAAGAGCTGGTAAAGCGGCCTGACCATGGAACTGTGATTGTACTGGCAGATAATGGAGTTTCAACAACAACAATTGTAGAGGTTGTAGTAATTCCGTCAGTACCAGTAGAAACAACATTGGAAGTAATGGTGTTAGTGTAGGAACCAGTCCAGGCAGTGGTGATAACGTTTTCTGGAGTTTCAACAACAACAACTGGAACGGTGGTGGCCTTTCCATCGGAACCGGTAGAAACGATGCTAGAGGTAACGGTGGTGGTGTAAGCACCAGTCCAAGCAGCGGTGATAACGTTTTCTGGAGTTTCAACAACAACAATTGTAGAGGTTGTAGCAATTCCATCGGAGCCAGTAGAAACGATGCTAGAGGTAGCGGTGGTGGTGTAGGAACCGGTCCAAGCAGCGGTGATAACGTTTTCTGGAGTTTCAACAACAACAACTGGAACGGTGGTGGCCTTTCCATCGGAACCGGTAGAAACGATGCTAGAGGTAACGGTGGTGGTGTAAGCACCAATCCAAGCAGCGGTGATAACGTTTTCTGGAGTTTCAACAACAACAACTGGAACGGTGGTGGCCTTTCCATCGGAGCCAGTAGAAACGATGCTAGAGGTAACGGTGGTAGTGTAGGAACCAGTCCAGGCAGTGGTGATAACGTTTTCGGGAGTTTCAACAACAACAATTGTAGAGGTTGTAGCAATTCCATCGGAGCCAGT